>CAJUYG010000518.1:35418-116730 GCA_910591675.1 Galerucella calmariensis | reverse complement strand
ACGTTAAAGAATGTCAAGTTATAATTTAAATTTGACGTGTTTCGGGATTTTTTATAAATATGTACAGTAACCGAAATAATGAATTTATTCCATTTGGCTTTTACACACTGTATCTACATTATAACCCCACAATAGTTTATAATGTACCTACTCCGTCGCGCTTCAAAAAATAGAGTCGTGCGGTTGCGGAACACATATAGTTTGGCAAGTTTATCTGTAGCTACGGGGCGTCGGTAAGAGGCGAGGAAAAACATGGCGTATATCTGTCAAACGTACAAATGGCGTACGGTACCTATTTTACCAAGTAAAACTGAAATTACAAAGGTAACTGACAATACGAACACCACTGGATGAATCAATATCAGTCAATTGACGAAGTGAGAGGGAAGAACATTCGCACGCGCTTTCCAATAAGAAGTGACCTGGTCGATAAAAATCACCAATTATGTAATCGGAGGGTGTGGTCATTATGGTTTTCGTACAACGTTGCCAGAGCTTTAAGAATCCCATAACAAATTTGGAAAAGTGTTCTCTTTTAATATTCATAAATTGGAAAATAATGTTAATAGAATAAATCCAAGGAAACAAGTACATTATAAAATTAACGTTTAATCATATTTTTAATATTGTTAATAATAAAAAGACCCATTTATAATTATTATCACTACATAATCAGTTCTTCTATTTTTTTATAGTTAAACGTGGCAATGTCGAACGTTTTCGACTGCATTCCTTTCACGGTTTCAGATAAACTTGCCAAAGTATACTTAGTTTACCGAACTTTTTCCGGACAAACCATTGCTCGGAAGGAAGAAATGCAAGAGACCTTTTTGTTGCAAAACACTCCCCCTTCACGATGGTATTTTTTATTTTTCTCTTCCTTCCTCCCAGCGCGAAATATTGGAAAATTTCGAGAAAAAAATAGTTTTCTGATTTTTTTTCCAATTTGCGAAATCGATAGACTGGCAAACTTTTTTTATATTAATCTCCATACTTTAAGGTACTTATGAAAAAAAAATCAGCCGTATTGCTAATTACTTGTAGTTGTTACCCCTATCGTCTGGCCTATTAGTAAGATTGTGTCAATCGTTGCTGTCTCGAAGTGGTTTTGTAATTTTATAGTTGGAAATTGGAATCAAAAGGGAAATAATGTTTTGTTTTAATAAATTATGTATAAACTATTTGAGAAATGTGGGGAACGTTTCATAATATTCCTTTGTCTCGGTATCCAGCCTCAAGGATTTAGTTATAAAAGTTTATAAATCACTCATTGTACAGTAAACAGTAACAGATCCGTAGTCGGTGAGATTCATATACTAGAACATGAATTAAATCCAATTTGTAAGAAAAATCACCGAATTTCTCAAGAACCAAATCTATTTTTTTCAATGGATTAGAACAAATTAAACTATTGTCACCGTATGGGCTTGAATTTTTTACATCTAAGTGTCAAAAAATGACGTTTCATGGTTTAGATATTTGGACGAAAATAACCTTTTTCTACAATCGCATTGAAAAGTAGACTTTTTCGCTTGCCATTGACAACGAAAAGTTGACGTTTTTTGAAGAGAGTTACTTTACGCTCGCTGAGCGTAAAAAATGGCAAAACGCTCGTTGCTCATAACAACCGATACTACAAACCCAATGGTGTTGACAGTGACAGATATAAAAGTTTGAAACATATTTGAATTGACATATTTGAACTGACAGATTTCAAGTTTTTATGTATTCCACTTTATATTTGCTTTTAATAGTTACGATTAAGTGATTGCAAAAATAATGTTTTATGTATTACGAGCAAAAACGTGAAATTATTGCTTTCGAGTAATTACCATTAATACATAAATAACTATTTCAGTAAGGTAATAAATAATTCAATGTTACCCAGGCAACTCTTTTCGTCCTGAGCCAAAAGTTTTTTTGGACGACATTGATTTCAATTTTATTTATTCGGAATATTTATATTGAATGAGCAATTAGAACAATTTTGAGGAATAATGTGATGTGAACTTGAATTTGGGGACGAGCTAGATTTGCGTTGTCCGTTATCATATTGGTATTCTCCAAATCCAATGTTACGTTCGATTGCGAGACGAAATCTGATACCGGTTTAGATGAAAAACAATTGGATGAAAAACTTTCTATCTAATATAGGCGAAAAATGTTTTTGCGGACTAAGTGGATTACCGGCCCTGGCCCGGCTTTGCCTGGCACAGTAATCCCCCGTATCGTCCTTATAACCTAAAATACTTTTATTTCACCAGCCAAATATCTCATTTCTGAGAAAGTTGAACTAATAAGAATTATATTTCCGCTTTTCACAGAAACTATTGCGATACTGTACTATTGTTATCGGATTAATGATTACTTGCTGTGTATTTTGGTCTTGAATCAATCAAGTTGGCATAAGTCAAAACGAAATATCTTGGAAGGAAGTATACCGAGAAATATTATCCCCATAGAAGTTACGGACTCGTACGACCTTTATCTTCAAGTAATTAATTAGGTAAAAATATTCCGGTCTAACCCGCCTTTCAGCTCAAGAGAAAACGCTCTTCATATCTAAGTATCATCTTTCAAGGACACAAGCCGAAAAATTCCGTGACTTTGTTCACATTTCCCCTCATTCCTATCAGATAGCTTTAATCTATTTAAATTTTCCAGGAAGGAGATCGAATTTATGTTGACATTGTGCTCTAACATGGATTGATCATAGAAACTCATCTTTTGTTATCAAGAAATAATTCACTTAGTATTCCTGTAACAATTGTCATATTCAAGTGAAGCGTGTTATCAATAGGTGAAGGAGAGTAGTTGTTGTTTCTCAGTGTACGGTCTGCTCTTTGGAAAGTAATTTTGAATTTGTAAGGCGTAAAGTTTAATATTTCGTTTGTCAGCGTTTTTCGACCACGAGTTTGCTGTGTCTGCTTTGGCACGTTTGTCCAGTACCTATGATGTTTTGATTGAGTCCACCGAGCTGTACAGGGTTAATCATTATAAACTACCCACCCCCTATCATCGTTATTATTACTTTTAGAAAAAAAGTCTCATATAAAAGTTGTTTGGTTACAGCTGAATTTTCTTAATATTGTATCAAATATTCAGTAGCGTGCGAATTTAAGGGGATACAAAAAATAATAGTTCTTTTTTAAATGGGACACCCTGTATATTTTCACATTTTTGGAATGTCTTTTTTTTTCTGATTTCAAAAATATATAATATGTTACCCCTAACTTGTACTCCAAGAATTGCTATACCGGTGTAAAAAAGCATCGTAAAACCAACTAGTTTTAAACTAGGTATACATTCTGGTATAATTTCATTCCCAGACTAACTATACCTAGTATAAATCTCTTTTGTAAAACCGGCCCTTAATAACCTAAATATTTAATTTTATTATTGTTTTTTAACGAGAAGTTTAAGAGTTTATATAGGCAAAATGGTACGTACTCAAATCGACAAAATAGCAGCTATCTTAATAATCGGTGAATCTAGAAAGAATCTTCACGAAGCGGAACATTTATTTAATGAGAGATACCCAGATCGCCCTATCTCGAGAACTTATTTGAGGGAGCTTCTTCACAAGTTTGAAGCAACATGTAGTGTTCAAGATGCCAAACGATCAGGTCGACCAACATTTAGTGATGATAAAAAAATTGATATAGTTGCTGAAATGGTAGTAAACCCTACTTCCTCTTCAACTAAAATTGCATATATCTGTGAAGTAAGTAAAAGTACAGTACAGAGAGTGTTGGCTAAAAATAAATTTCATCCATACAAGTTGAAAATGGTGCACCACCTTTCGGATGACGACCCCGACAGAAGACTCGAATTCTGTGAATGTATGACAAATGAAATTAGTCAAAACCCACATTACACAAAAACAATTTGTTTTAGTGACGAAAGTACTTTTTGCCTGGATGGAAATGTGAATACACAAAATGTAAGGTATTGGAGTGACACAAATCCTCACACCTTTCGTGAACAACATACCCAATTTCCAGAAAAAGTCAATGTTTGGGCAGGTATTTTGGGAAACCACATAGTTGTTCCTGTTTTCCTAAATTCAAATTTAAGCGGTGAAGTGTATCTGGAGATGTTACAAAATGCAATTGTGCCGTTAATTCTTGAAATTCTGGAAGATAATCCAGATGAATATGGCCATCTGGAAATAACATTTCAACAAGATGGTGCTCCTGCACATTATTATGGTGCAGTAAGACGTTACCCGGATGAAGAATATCGAGGTAGATAGATCGGCCGGCGAGGTCCTATAGAATGGCCACCTCGGTCACCAGATCTGACATCATTAGATTTTTTTCTATGGGGGTACTTGAAATCCAAGGTTTATACTACGGCACCAGATAGCATTGGCGTTTTGAAAGAAGGAATTATTGAAGAATGTAATGCAATATCAGCTGACACATTAGAACTAGTACGACAAGAGTTTACTAATAGGATCTATTACTGTCAGGAAGTAGACGGAGCACATTTCGAACACTTATATATATATATAAGAATCCATTGTTGATATTTGATTAATTAAATAAAAAAAAAATAATTTCAATAATTTTGGTATTTATTATTTAATTTATCTGTCAAAATTAGTTTAAGCCCAAACAAAATTAATATGGCTATGTAGCCAATGTCAATGCCTTTCAAACGAGATATCACTTGCCATAAGGTCCTATTTAAAATTATTGGCCAGTGTGGCACTGTGACGTCATCTATTGCTATCACGTCACCTGTTACCATTCGTAGAGAAGTTTACAACACTTTGTTTTCACCCTCCAAATTTTATTAATGTAAGTGTGGCTGTTTAAAAGATACGAGGGGGGGGACTTTTGAATAGCACTGTATAAGAAGAGCTCCACAAAGCCAAAAATTTTTAGGTTTATTATTTAAACATTTATCCGTCATTTATGAAAACGGAGATAGGAAAAAAATTCGTTAATCAACAATTGCATAACTTTTTGAAAAATTGATTTAAAATTTCCTCACAACGGACATAAATTCTTTCAAGTACTTGGATGATACCATCATTTATTGAAATTTTTAAATTCATATTTGTAACTATAAAATAGTTATTTATGTAACTAGTGTGTAAAGTAGCCTTTTTTTTGACGAATGTGAATATTGTCGCATGAGCCGCATGCGACAATCACATGAGTCGAAAAAAAGGTCTTTATTGCATACAATATTTTTTCTACTAGCGAATATTTAATTGAAATACAAAAGTTTAATAGTAATTTTCTTTACGCACTAGTGCGTAAAGAAACATACTTTACGCACTAGTGCGTAAAGTAAGTTAAATTTTTCTTCAGAGTCTTTTTATAATAATCTAAAATAACATCATAGTTTTCTAAAAAAATTCAATTCCTGAATATAAAATACAATTGCTTACTCTAGGTATAGTCGGAATATCTCAATTTAAATTTTAAATGTCAGATTCAATTCACAAAGAAATGTCAGTCACTCACCGCCAACTTATACCTATTTACCGTATTATTTCCAGTACTTAATAATTATTTAACAATAATTATTGTTAAATAATTATTAGGTTATTTCACCGAATTCTATAGGTTTCTATCTCCAATTTATGAAAAAAACTTTGCTTCAATATCCGTTTATTATACCTATATTTTTATAAGACTGGATATCTATAACTACATACATATTGGAATTTTTTCTTTACGCACTAGTGCGTAAAGTAAAACTCTTTACGCACTAGTGCGTAAAATAAAGTTTTACGCACTCGAAAATGTGTCTAAAGTACGTACTTTACACACGGTAGTAGAAAAAAATAATTTTCTGTGGTACGCCGTGTTTAGTGGCAGAGCACCCATGCCGTAATCGCTGCGCGGAGCCCTATTTTCAGCGTTAAATTGAAACTATTAATAATAGAGGTAGAGTTCCGGGAGCTGAAGTTTTTTTATCGGAAATTTCCTCCTCTTTAATGACCTTTTTTCCAAATATCGTAAATATTAATAGTTTACGAGTTATTTGCAAAAACCTAAATACCTCTTTTTTTCATCTTATCTTGTTAATAACAATTGCAATTTTTTACGTGCAGTGAAATCCTCAAAACACATTTTTGTAGAGGTCATTCCGAATCCAATGAGCTATTGCTCATATTTTTAGGAGCTTTATCTCTTTTTTTCACGTTTTTCAACTTGTAGACTGAACTACTTGCTTTCGAACAAATAATTCCTCACTTTCCGCTCTTGATACATAAATAACTATTTATTCCAGTTCTGTTCAGTTTTATGGACGTTCGTTGCAGGTCTCCATTTTATAATGAAAAACTGGCGTGTTTTATTTTGGCAATCATTGAGAGACCAAATTAATTCTATTTGGTTGTCCCGCATGAATGCTATTTGTTAAGGGACATTCGATCGAAATTATTGTTTATTAAAACAAGGATAATAATTTAAATTGATATAAATGTTTTTGTTGCTTGATATTGCTAATTTGATGTATAAATTAATTCCCATTTCAACGGTTTTTTTTGTAATGATAATTGTTTTTTCCTGTGTGCGGTGAAATAATATTTATTTTATTGTTTACATTTATTGGGTTCATAAAATTAAATTCTTCTCATAAATTTTTTGGTAATTCTATTTTTGACCTTCATCAATTCACAATGGATGATGGATAATCATTTGTTTCAAATTATATCGTTGTTTTTTTGTTTGGAAGCTATTATTTCACAATGAATATTAATGTATCCATGAATTTAGCTAATATTCCAATTAAAACCAAATCTCAAATATCAAATTTGCAATATGCCAAGCATTTTAACATTATTAAAAGTATTTTTTTTTACTTTGTTATTTAACGTCGGTCTATTTCTGCGACTGATGCTAATAGTAGGAGAGCTGGCACCAATTTTTGTGTAGGTATTTGAGGCAAGCTGAAAACTTGCCAGATACCTCTCCTATTATATCCCAACTCGGTATTGTAGACCTGGCTGGTGAGTAGCGGGGCTAAATCAACCCCTACATTTTTAAAAATTAAATTTTTGTTTTCCCAAAAATATATTTGAGGCACTACGCAATTTATATATGTTGTAGTGTAATACTTCATGAATACGAAAAAAAAATAAGCCAGATCATTTAATCGGGGTTTTAACATTGCCAGACGCGTGCAAAAATATTTTGCAAAAAATTATAAAAAATGTTTTTGAGGCAACTTGAAAGGAGTATTATTTATAACTAAAAATTAAGATTCTCAAAAAGACAGTTCATTTCGGTGGGGCTTTCTACCTGCCAGGTGATCAAACAAATAATGAATAGGTACGAGCCGTAGTGCTATAGACAAGCTGTAGTGTGAGAGAGAGCGCATAATCCATCATTTTTTCAAAAAGGCAAGATAAGATCATACAAAAGATTGATGAAAAACAAAAATTATCAGAAAGCATTAGCAGATCTTAGAGTTGCGCATGTTACCGGTTCGCGTTATGAAATTTTGCCAGTCTTAGAACAATTCGTTTGTGAAATTTATGGATTTAAAAATACATCAAATATAAATGGAGCACGATTCCTTAAATTTTGTGCGACTTACAAGGCCGACACTGAAGATGAACCTTTCAAGAAAAAACTGAAAAATTATGATCCCTCTGCCTTACCTCCATGCAAAGCTGAGTTATAACAACATCTTCTAAGAACGCAATACATAACAAGCATTTGGAGAAATGCACATTTGCGATTCTGCCGAATCTGACACAGATGAATACGAAGATTTCGTTACTTCTAATGAAGAATCCACAGACGAAGAATGTTAATTTATATCTGATGTGAAATGAATAGAATTTATTTCTAATTTTCTTTATACTTAAAATAATTGTACTGCTGGAGAATTATTATATTTTTATAAACCTGGTTTTGCGATTTTTTATGTTAATTATTGATTTTTTTAATACGTAACCCTTATTAATTTTAAGATTAAAAAATTTTAAATTTCCGTATAAATTTTGATTTAGAATACTGCCAGAGAAAAAAAACAATTTTTAGTTTTGAATGTAGGGGTAATAATATGAATCCTGTAAAAAAATTTTGGAACAAAAATTGTTAAGAAAATAATTTTTTTTTTAAATTCTCTTTAAAAAATAAGTATTTCTGCGGAAATATGAAATATATCTATATTTATAATATTTATAATATTATAATAAGATTTATAACGTTTAAATTCGAATTAAAATTGGCAAAATAACTAGTTTTTGAAAATTAAAAAGAAATCACAAAAATATGTCTCTTTAACGTCCATAAATCAATAAAATCCCTTTTATGCAAAATGTTTTTAGTACAAAATCCGAAAATATATTATATAATTTATATATAATAACCTCATGGGTTATTGTAAGTCACGTGGCCTCGCCAGAGCCAATAGTAACAAGGCAAGCAAGAACGAGTCGTTATGCGCTCTCTCTCACACTACAGCTTGTCTATAGCACTACAGGCTCGTACCTATTCATTATTTGTTTAATCACCTGGCAGGTAGAAAGCCCCACCGAAATGATCTGTCTGCGAACCCACTAGTGTTCTAACCAGTGGTAGCGTTCTTTAACGAGCCCAACATCCATGGAATCGGGACCTCGGTTTTACGTCTCCTCCGAAAGACGGCATATCTACATTATACCTCGTGCTTATTGATGCCTGCGAGCTGTGATATGCTAGTCGGCTGCAGGCTGTACGGGCCCTATACGATGGTTTTCCCTGGCATGGTCGTCACCCATCCAAGTACTAACCATGTCCTACCTTGCTTGACTGTAATTATCGCATCAAACGCGTTCCACTACAGTGCTGGATCGTCGCCCATTATTAAAAGTATATCATCCAATAATTCATATGAATTTTGAATTGAAGCTTCTCAACTTTTTTACTGACATTGCTGCCGAATGGCTTATTGCATTTTTGCTTCGTGCCTTGTTATAGCACCTATTCCTTTGTCTCCTGCAGCAGTTGAGAGAAGCATGTTCACCATTAATACGTACTAGACTGTCCACTGTTGCCCGAGTGGGCACCTGATAAAGCTCAAAATAGTGGATAATGAAGAATATAGATTTAGTGGTAGGGGAAGAAGAAACCTCCTCCATATACTCGCGGATTACATAGTAATTCAAAATCCTAGAGCGCAATAACTACGATATCACAGAATAGAAAAGGGACACGCTTAAAGATATCCTGAAATTTTTCCGGAAAATGGGTCTAGAAGAAGACTTTTCCAGAAACCAAGTAGAAAAAAAAAGCACATTAGATTTTTTCAGGTCCTAATGAATGTCACCCCAATATAGTTAAATATTGATTCATACATACATAACATAAAGTGATCGTATACTCATCAGTTCAGGAGGCCGCTTCAAAAGATTATCTTCTCAGTTTGTCGAAAATCTGGAGAGTCTGATGGAATAAGGCCACTAACAACAACCCTGCTCCAATATTCAGTCTCAGTTAAGCAGCTGGGAGGTGCACATCTGCAACAACGATATTTTTTCGCCAAAGTACCAAAATTTAACGAGACATCCATCGAATGGCTCATGGTTCCATCATCGCCACTTCTTGCTAAATATCCGACAACCATACTAAACAAGTTTGTGTGCTGCGGTAGGCTCCATCACATTTTCGTATAGATATATAGATTAAATGAGGAGGCTAATGGGCCTATATTCCACTGCGACTTTTCAGATCTATTGTGGTCTAGATTACATTCCTCAGCCAGTGAGCCTCAAGAATAGATCTTTCATATAATTTCTTGCAGCTGGCTCCCCATCGCCTAGTGCTAGGAACCCCACATTCGACAGGTAGTCGCACCGGCATAGGATATGGTCTACAGTGTTCTTCTAGGTGACAGAATCTGTTAAGCTTACAGTGCCTTGTTAACAAACCTATTCCGGTCGACATCTGTCCTGTTGAGATTACCCTCCGTGCCAGAGATTTTTGTACCACCCACTTCCTTGTAGCCATATTTATTGTCGAATCTGCTACGCCGCAGAAGGGTTCCGATCCAATAAATGACATTGAGGCCATTGTTGGAATTGTTTATTCTTGTGGTGAGCCTTTGCGATAGTGGGGTACAAAGAAATGTTCATTGATTTCTTCGGTTTATAATCAAGAACATAGTTATATTTAATTACATTCAATAAATATACCATGATGACTAAATATACATTCGACAAATTACCTTTCCAAATTCTTCGCTCCAACTAAATTAAGTTAGTTACAAAACTTTTCGATCGACTGTACTTACAAGTTATATCATTTTCTACCAATCTTTGGGAACTAACAATATTTATTCTATCCTAGGTAAGTAATAGTATGTTACACACCGAGGTGGGAAGAGTTCCATCACTGTTGAGAGATTAGTTAGTTAACTATTATCTCGAGACAGGAATGAAACTTCCTACCGAGGCTTGTATACTATTTTATTTACAACCATCACCACATTTATGAATGACGTGTTATATTTTAAATATAAAAAATATTCATCTAAAATAGATGATATTAGGTAACGATCACATTATTTCAGAGGGCGGGAAGTGAAGGCGTGTAATATGATACTTTCCAACCTTCAATGACGTTAGTAATGACAGTATTACATATGGTTGTGTATAAATGTTGTAAAAAGTGAATTTAGTTTTGAAATGTCATTGTTGGGCTTCTTGGTATTATACAAATACGTTCGGAGATACTATAGTTGAGGTCGTCGCTTCAAATCTCACAGTTTTAGTATCGAATTCAATTTTGGATTTTTTAACATTTTTTTTTCCAAAGGAGCCATCCCTTCGCCAGTACCACCTCATCCTCCTGGGCTTATTGTGGATACTCCTAGTGTTCTGACTACAACCTATTCAGCCAATCCGTTCCCTGTATTAGCTTATAGAGGTTCTTTGCTAGTTGGTTGTAGAAGTCTTCTGGAGTCATTTGGGTTCTGCCATACAGTTTCTGCCTTCTATGGTCCAGCGACTCACAGTTGCATAATATTATATACAAAGCTATTTCGGTATCCTTTTCACATCTTCCACATGTAAGGTCTCCGTTATGCAGCCCCATTTTGTTTAGGTGATCCTTCGTGGGAAAGTGTTCCGTAAGTAGCCCCGTTATGGTGCGTAGTTTGCTCCTGCTCATTGAGAGCAGTTCTTTCGCTACTCTTTCTGATGGTTATTTCATGAATTTCTTCCCATGTATTTGCCTGGGCGTATTCGTCCAGTGTTTATTGTGTTGTTCCTTCACCCACCCTTTTAACCATGACCTCGTTAAGCATCTGGGGATGCCCACAGCAGGTTTGGGTACTATCATCAGAGTTGACGATCCTGCTCTTGCGAGTTCGTCAGCTTTTTCATTGCCAGCGATACCTTTGTGACCTGGGACCCACTCCAGTGTTACACTGTTCCGAGTCGCCAGTCTTCTAAGTTCTTCGCCGCATTCCCATACTAGCCGAGATGTCACCCTATAGCTCTGAAGTGCTTTAAGGGCAGCTTGACTGTCACTGTAGATCCTGATCTGCCAGTTGTTGTAGACTCTCATATTATTTGCCCTTGCACATGCAAGTATTGCATAGACTTCTGCTTGGAATACAGAGGCGTATTTTCCTAGCGAAACGATTCCTTCATATTTGCTCGTCTTGCTATATATGCCTGCTCCAGTGTCGAGTTCATTTTTTGATCCGTCTGTATACCAAATCAGTTCATTCGCTCTACTAAGTGGTGGTGCGTTCTCTTCCTCAAGCTCCTTTCGATCTTTGATGACAATCTCGAAGTTCTTGCGAAAGATATATCTGGTGGTCATGTGGTCTGTTGGCATTTTGAGAATGTCATCATCCACATGCCTTATCTCTGTGTTCCTTCTCACATGTCGTCTGTCATGGTCTGATGCTTTTTCCAGTCGGGGTAGTGCTGCCCTTGCTTCGCACATTATGACACAATGTAGCGGAGGAAGGTCTAGCATTGTCTCCAGCGCCGCTGTAGGAGTAGTCCTCATTGGCCCTGTAATGTCAATGCATGCAAGTTTTTGGACCTTGCTTAGTTTTAGCATAACAGAGGATTGTCTGATCTTTGTCCACCATACCAGAGATGCATATGTGATCCTGGGAATGACAACCATTTCGTACAGTCAGTGTACCATGCTGGGTCTAAGTCCCCATTTGGTGCCGTAAGTGCGTCTGGCGTCCATGAAGGTCACCTCTGCTTTCTTGATCACGTGCCGAAGGTGTCGGTTCCAAGTTAAGCCTGGGTCTAGGATAACCCCAAGATATTTTACTTCATCTGACAATCGTATCGGTTCACCTTAAAGCATCAGAGGGCCAAGTCCTTTCCTTTTCCGTAGCCCTTCTTTTACAGTCCGGGCCTGTTACTACATTTAAAGCCATCTGGAGTCTGTCTCTGGTTGTACAGTTGTATTTACCTTGGGATAGAATTACCAGGTCGTCTGCATATCCTATAGTGTTAAATCCTTCTCTGTGTAGGGTTCTGATGAGCCCGTCTATGACCAGGTTCCACAGCAGCGGGGATAGTACTCCCCCCTGCGGACAACCCCTGGTTGCACGTACGGCCCTTATCTCCCCCATCAGAGTTGATTTTATGAGCCTGCTTCTGAGCATGCAGTCTATCCACCTGCAGCTCGTGGCATTTTTTAACATTAATAATCATCATAGTTTTGTACAATGATATTACAAAAATCATGTGACACTGTCAAAAACGGATGATCTACCTTGTACTGATGAGGCGCAAATACGCCGAAACCGTTATACAAGTGATATTGTCCCAAACCAAAATGTTTGGTTATATCGTGAAGATATCCCAAACCCGTTTAACTTAGAACTGTATACCATTGTCTGTCGGGGCATATAGCACGAGAAATAGATGTTTCTTCTTAGTGAACGTCCACTCCTTGGAAAGTGATTAACAAATTTGTGAGACGTTATAATAGTATGATACTATTATCTTGACATTAACATCATGTTAACAAGCTTCACTTAAATATGACAATTACAGGAAACTCTAATTAAGCAAATAGAACAATTCTATTACAGAATAAATCAATAAATGATTTTGTGTACAAAACGCACGGTCGAGGAAGAAGTTTTTTTTCATTCCAGCTTTTCAGCTTAATTCGTCTTCGAATATAAAACACCTCGGTGGGAGGACAAAGATGAAGGATTGCGTACAGGAAGCGTTACTTTCAGCATATAAAAAATTGTGATGCCTCAAAACAATCCGTCCATTCATCATTTTATCAAAGCAGAACCTCCGCTTTATTAAAAATCCTTTGTGTTTGCTAAAAAGATTTTGCCTTCAACCAGAGCGAAAGGTTTCCACTGGTAGAGTATTAATTAATAATACTTAATAATAAAATACTCCTTTAATGAGATTGCTAGCGATAAATATACTGGAAAAAGTGTTCAAAAGTATTTGAAACAACAATGAATGTATTTTCTCAAGTAAACTCGCTTGAATCAGTAATTTGAGAAGTGTTTTTGTATAGCGAATACAGTATTTTGCCCAAAGGATCTTGCACTACTAGTGTGATCTTTACTTCCGTTATAACTAGAGCGCGGATTTATAGCTATTGTATCGGAGAAATGGTCAGAGAGGTGTCTGGTAGGATTCTTAGACTATTTTAATATAAAATGCAGGAAAAGTCAGGTTGAAAACTCTAAAGATTATATTGACAACTCATAATAATAATTTGACAATACTTGTCAAGATAAACAACAATGAACAGCATGTTACAAAAAGAACAAATATACGGAGCGTTCACATCTTCTGTAACATTCTACCCCTTCGTATTGAAAAGCTATTTTTCAATACAATCTTGAATTTTGTACAACTTTCGGACTGGTCTTTTATAGGTTCCATGAGCAGTGCGAACGTCAGCAACTCGTACAACATCGTCTTTTCCTTTATATGTCTCTTCGACAATTCCCATTGGCCAATCGTTTCGTGGTAAATTGCTGTCGTTTATAACTACCAAATCACCTTTGTTCAAATTTGGTTCAGATGTACTCCATGTTTTTGATGGTATCAAAGTGGGTAGGTATTCGCGAAACCATCGTTTCCAAAATTGATCGATTAAAATCTGTGATACTCTCCAGTGTTTTCTCGCATGCAAATCGCCATCATTAAATACTCCTGGAACATTAATATTTGTGGATCTGCCTATGAGTATATCGTTGGGAGTAATACTTGGATTGTCTTCAAAGTGTTCTGATACCGGTGTGAGTGGTCTGCTATTCATTATAAACTCTGCTTCAGCGAATACGGTTTGGAGAACTTCTTCGGTGGGATGTCGATCTTTGAGAATGGCTGATAGTGCTCTCTTGAAGCACCCAATTAGGCGCTCCCAGATTCCTCCCATAAACGGAGCTAAGGGCGGATTAAACTTCCAGAGGATACCTCGATTGGTTACTTCATTAATAACAGTCTGCAGCTCGAATTCTTCAAAAGCCTCAAGTAACTCTCTGTTTGCACCGTGAAAGTTTGTCCCATTGTCGGACCATATAACTTTTACTTCACCTCTTCTGGACAAAAATCGACGAATTGCCATAATGCATGAATCTGAACTTAGGCTGTGAGCAATCTCAACATGAATCGCACGCATTGTTAAACATGTGAATATCGCGCCATATCTTTTTTCTGTTCGACGACCAATTTTAACGAAAAATGGACCAAAAAAATCCAAACCAGTGGACGTGAAAGGTTTTTCCTGGTAAAGTAATCGTTCCTTTGGTAAAAGTCCTATTTGAGGTTGCATCGGCTTAGCAAACTTTCTTCTGCAGTCTGAGCATTTTTTAATAATATTCTTCACGTATTGTCGTAATTTCGGAATGTTAAACTTTCGTCGTAATTCGTTAAGAACCGTTTCTAGACCTTGATGACCAAACATTTTGTGAATGTGAATAATCATTTTCTGTACATATGGGTGTTTACCATCAAGAACAATAGGTTCTTTTTCAACGACTGTTGTTTCATTCATATTTTGAATTCTACTTCGTATTCTGAGTATTTTGTCGTTGTCCAAAATAAGAGGCAATCTCGGCAGTCTGCCATTACGGTTTGGTTTGTTATTTTGTGTGTTTTGTATGTCTGTCATAAAATATTCTTGTTGTACTGATCTCCACCATTGTTTCTCAGCCCATCGTAGTTCTTCAGAGGTTAAAAACGTTGTGTCTTTATTTTTGTTTTTTCTTGATATTTGAATAAACTGTAAAATTCTTCCTGTAATTCTCAATATTTTTATCCAGGTGTAGTGAGTTTTAATTTCTGGTAAACTTTCTTCTTTAGGTTCATCCAAAACTAGAGAAATTTCTTCGAAACATAGAGCATCTTCGGATTGCATTGATCTTTCAACAGAGAATTCTTTTTCGTTCAAATATAGGAATTTTGGACCGCTAAACCATCTTGAAGAATTTTCAAATTTAGTTTTAGTGGTACCGCGTGTGCAGTCATCGGCTACATTTTCAGATGACGGAACCCATCTCCACTCTTTGACATCGGTAAACTCCAGAATCTCACCAACTCTTGCTGCAACGTATGTTTGCAACTTCTTTTCTGTGCGTAGCCATTGAAGTACAGTTTTCGAGTCACACCAGAAATATTTTCTGTGAATTTTGAGTGTTTCAAGAGATTTCATGATTTCTTCGCATAGTCTAACCCCCATAAGAGCAGCGGTTAACTCTAGCTTGGGGACTGTCAGAGTTTTTAACGGGGTAACTCTTGCTTTGGAGGCGATCAAGGATACTGAAATGTCGTCATTGAAGACTAGACGTAAAAAAACTACTGCTGAGTATGCTTCTTCGCTACTGTCTGAAAAGGTGTGGAGTTCTATTCTGCTTGCTTCTTTATGTCTCGGGTTAAAGCATCTTGGTATTTTGATTTCTTTAACAGATTCCAATTCTTTTAACCAGGCAGTCCAATCTTTTAGCATTTTGTCAGTGATAGAATCATCCCATCCAATGCCTGAGCGCCATATATTTTGCAAAATAATGCGACTTTTGATTGTGACAGGTGACAGAAAACCTAGTGGATCGTACAGGGACATTGCAATTTTTAGGACTTGTCGTTTGGTTGGAATTTCAGTGCCATTTAGAATATTTTTCGGTATCTTGTCAAATTTTAGGTTAAAAGTGAAACAGTCTTCTTTCGATTTCCATAGCAAACCTAGGACTCTGTCTTCAGAATTGCTTTGATATAATTGGGAGATTCGGCCTTCAGCAACATGACTAGCTGGAATCCCTTTCAGCACTTCTTCGGAATTTGAAATAAAGTTTCGGATCATGAACCCTCCTTTTGCGTGGACTTCTATAACTTCGTTTATCAGTTTAATAGCACTTTCTGTTGTTTCTGTGTTATCGAGATAATCATCGACGTAATGCTTCTTGATTATTGCGTCTGCGGCTACTGGATACTGAATCCTATGTGCTTCTGCATTGTAATTTTTCGCAAATTGTGCTATAAATGGTGAACAGGTAGTGCCGAATAACAAAACGTTCATTTTATAAACTTTTGGAGGTACATTTTTGTTTGCATTTCTCCGTAAGAAGCATTGGCTGAATGTATCTTCTTCGTCTATAAGGACTTGATTGAACATTTCCTTTATGTCTCCTACAAATGCAATTTTTTCTAGACGAAAAGTTAGCAGGACTCGAAAGAGTGATTTCAGCATATCAGGACCAGTGAGTAGCAAATCGTTTAATGAAGAACCATGGCTTTTACTAGCAGCATCCCAGACTAACCTTACTTTTTTAGGTTTATTTGGATTCAGTACCGGAAAATGTGGTAGAAACCAATTAACTTTTTTAATCTCATCATTTTTTAATGGCACTGCGTAGTTTTTGTCAAAGAGTTTTTGTACTTCTTCGCAGTATCGATCGCGTATCTTTTTGTCTTTTGACAAGCGTCTTTCGAGACATAACAATCTTTGCATTGCCATCGATTTAGATTCGGGATATTTTGGGTTATCTTCTTTCCAAGGAAGTTTAATTTTGTATTGAGTACCACATAATTTTATTGAATTTTCCACTATAGATAGAGCTCGCTGATCATCTTTTGTCTTTTTACGGTCGAAAACTGGTTGAATAATTCCTACTTTTTCTAAATTAATGTAACTTCTTACAATTTCGTCCAACTTGTCATCTGCTTTTTCGCAGCATAGAACTGCAATTTCTGCATGCTTATGGTTATTGTCTTGTAAGTCACAGGTACCATGTAGGGTCCATCCTATTTTTGTTTTCGACACCATTGGATATGATGGATGAGGGTGGATTATTTGCCGTGAAACAATTAAGTCAATATTGTTCTGACCAATAAGCAGCAATGGTTTGCTAAGTTCTTGTAAATCAGCAATGTATTGTTTTAATGAGGGGTATTTTTCGGACAAAAGTTGAAGATCATGTTTAGGTTCAGGGAGATTTAGATTCGATACCGTTCGTATGTGCTTCAGTTCATGAAAAACAGGACTATTTTTTGCAGCAATAACAGTTTCGATTTCTTGAGAATTGGCCTCAAAACGGGAAATCTCTCCAGTCCATTTGCAACACAGTGGTTTGACAGGACCAGATAATCCAATCTCTTTAGCAAACGAAGATTCTACAAGTGTTGCGGTACTACCTTCATCTAGAAGGGCGGTTATACAGAAAATTCCATTTGGACTTTTAATTTTTACTGGTACAAGTTTTAAAAGCGTGCATTTTGTGTCATCTGCCTTCGCGTTGTGAATATTCTCAATGTTAAACCTCGGTTCTTGAGCCTGAAAAGCTTCTTTGTGGAGTAATTTGTGGTGATATTTCACGCATTGATTAATGCCACATTGTTCTCTTTTCTTGCATTTTCCTGAGTGACCTCTAAGGCAACAGAAACAGAGATTAAGTTTTTGAACAATTTTCCAACGTTGCCGGGCATCTGCACTTTGGAATTCTGTACATCTCTCTGGTGGATGAAACTCTGGTTTTTTACAAATCTTGCACTGTTTTATAACAGTTTCTAGTTGTGGTTGTGGTGGTGACTTTTTTGTAAAACTTCTTGTACTAGAACCTTGTTGGATGTCGCTTGTTTCTGTAGATTTCGGCATGAAAGATATTCTAGAAACTGCATCAGACATTTTTTCAGCCCAAAGGGAAAAATTTTGGAGCGTCTCTTCGTTTCTTTCTATTCCTTTTTCTACTAGATAGCTTCCCCACTGCGTAAGTAAATGTGGCGGAAGTTTATTGACCAACTTTCCTAGAATACTTCGTTGATTTACAAAGTTTGACATGCCATCTTGTGCTACAATAGCAATATTTCGAACAGCATTACTAAATTGCAAAAATACGTCAAGATTTGCTACGTATGGAATTTTTTGAACTTCTGACAAAAGCTCTTCCATTATAAGCTCTTTTCGACCGTACTTTTTCTGCAGTATATCCAAGATATCATCTGGTGTTTTTGCTGTTATTAAAAGCATTTTTACTGTTTCTCTAGCTTCTCCGCAAAGACAGTTGTTTAGGCGTAAAACATTTTCTTCTGGTGAAAACGAACATACTTTAGTGGACAAATTATATTGTGAAAAGAAAACTGGCCATTTTAAACATGAGGTTCCGTCAAAGTTTTGTAACTGACTACCAACTGTTTGCCTGACTAGCATATTGTTTATTGATTTCGACAAATTGTCTACTTTTTGTTCGTATTCATTGTTTGATTTGGTCCAGTTTTGAACATTTTGAAAATTTGTGACATTCTGAGTAGATAAGTCAACGCTTTGAAGGTCATCTTCGGATTGGCTTTCATCTACAGAATCTGAAGAATTCTCGAAAAACTCCTCATATTTTTCAAGCCGGTTTGTTTTTGTAACTAAACGGTTTTCGAAAATTTTTAAAAGTTTTTCAATTCTTGTTTTGTCTTTTTTATTTTGTTCTATTATTTCTGGATTTAAATTTGTTTCGTTATCTATTTCGCTCTCTAAATTAACTATATCCTCTTGCATTTTAAAAATATTGTCTTGAATTTTATCTATCTCCGACTGCATTTCTAGCAGTTCAGTTTTTTTACTAAATTTCCGTGTACTTGGTTCAGATTTTACGCTAGATGCTCTTGAAATATGTGAGTTTTGAGAATTTGAAGGTATTTGGAGAGTATTGTTATCATAATTTTGAATATTTTGGACATTTTGTTTGTCATTTTTAAATAATTCAAAAATTTTATTGATCAAATATTTAGCAAGATGCTTGGCAGACAGATCTTCATTTGGTTTGGTTCCAAAAAGACAACATAAACTTTGTAAATGTAGTGGACTTAAAGATTTTCTAACAAATTCTACGTATTTATCATAATCGTCGGTATTTTAGTGGAAAGTAAAACCAGAGAAGGAAAGTATGCTCCTTTTTAGTGAACTACATGTACTAGTCTTACCATACAGCGCCGAAAAAAAGGATATTTGGAGGCTTTTATCAAGTTTCTTCACTTCCGTCTCCATACCTGGTACATCTTTTAAAATTTTGGTTTGAGAATTCATTATTCCAGTGAAAACTGTTGTTCCTAGGGAAGTTCTTAGGCGAAGGACCACTTTGTATCGGAGAAATGGTCAGAGAGGTGTCTGGTAGGATTCTTAGACTATTTTAATATAAAATGCAGGAAAAGTCAGGTTGAAAACTCTAAAGATTATATTGACAACTCATAATAATAATTTGACAATACTTGTCAAGATAAACAACAATGAACAGCATGTTACAAAAAGAACAAATATACGGAGCGTTCACATCTTCTGTAACAGCTATTATGCCATGAGTAATTTTTGATGGCAGATGTATTTTGATCACATATATGCATGAATTTCAATAAGAGGATTCACAGGGTCAATTTGTTTTTGTGCCATTATGCCTATTTTCAGTTTTAATGCATTTATTTTTTTTTGTGCTATTTTTATGCATATTTTAACAATTAGTGGTGTATTTCGTGCTAATTTTGTACATTTACTTCTCGGTATGTCAGTTTTTAATATATTTGTCAATTTCCGATTAATTTACTTTATATTATAACGTGACAACATCGTACTAGTGTTACCCAGCACATGTCTATTGTTCGGGAAATTCCGTAGGCCGATTGTGGATACCCTTGGCTTTAAACCAAATAGCATATGTTATTAAAGGAAATGTTGTTGAAGATCTTGCGATAGATGCAACTATTGTTCCTAAATTTAAATATGTACCAATTATCAGCGTGGATGTTGAACGAAGTTTTTCTCATTTAAAATTTGTGCTGAGTGATAGAAGAATGGGATTTACTGTTAACGATTTAGAAAAACAATTAGTTATTGGCTTATTCAAAGACGAGTAGTTTGTAATGTTTAAAGTTTCATTCGTTCCTATTATTTAGGGTTTTTTTTTGCAAGAAGTAAGTTTCTGCTTTTTTTAGGAAAAAGTAGTTTCTTTATTTACATTATATTATGACGAAATGACTCTTATTTTTATGTTTTTTGTTTAAAACTGTGTTATATTGATAAAGATATTCGTTTTTATAAATTACTTTTCCTTGCTTTTTTTAAATTTCATGCATACTTATGAGCTTATTTTCAGAAAATTTTGAGCGTTTTTAAGCGCCTATTTTAAGTTTTTTTATGCTTAAAAATCCATGCTCTAGTTATAACTATCCAAATAGTTGTCCCAGATAAGTTTTGAGTGAAACCGCTTCCACTATAACCACAACAATGTTTTTTTTTTCATACAGACAAAGCCATCCCAAGTAACACATTTCATTCACCAAGTAAATAATGCTAGATCGAAGCATATAATTCAGAAAAAATGATGAAGTTTAGCATATTCTAAGCATTATTTTATAGAATGATTCCAGCCTTCCTTGAAAGACGTCTTATCTTGCTTAAGACTAAATATTGCACCCAAGTAGCAATGATTGCTAGTAAGTCATGAAAAGTAGCTTAAAATAAGAGATAATGACTTCAAAAAATGCCACAAAAATGAATAGCCAAATTGGAATTTAGTGTGGTCATAAAATGCCTTTAGGTGCTTTAATTAGTGCCATTTATAAGCAATACGATGAAGTTTTGTATTGGAATTAATTTGGACTTTAAATGGAAATCAATTCCAAAAAAAACCACAGTATTGCTAACCTTAATGTAATTGTGAGTTTCAATTAAGTTGAAAGATTTCATCATTTTCCAGAAATCATTATGGAACATGGAGAAAAAGATTGAAATAAAAATTAATGGAAAATTACAAAACTACGGAAATTTGGACGAATAGGTGCGTACTACAGGCGTGTACATAAAAGTAGTAACGCAGCTAACAGTTACAACGAAATAACTATAGACACAGAAGATCACCTTCCTGGTTCTTGGACCACGTCTCTTTATTGGCCTTGTCGTGGGACTCTTTCTTAATAGGCTAATACCACTACGTCCTGATGGAAAATTTGTTGTTGCTGTTGTTCCCATCCCATGCCTCAAGAGCAGCACACAAAATTTTCTCTCCGTTTTCTAAGGTCTCAATAACTTTGAAGGTGTTCATTTTTTATTATGAAATAATTATAAAATATGACCTATAAAATAATCTATTACTCAAAACATAACCTCACAATAATCTTCTTTTTTTCAACTTTTTAATTCTGAAAGCTTCCACAAAGCAATACAAACAGCTATCTAGTTTTTAATTCCATAAAGCTTCGTATTGGCATAGAAAAATGCTTATGAAATACAATAAAGACATGGCCGAACCGTTTGCTCACGATAATGAGCAATGTTGCCATAGATTTTATATTTATATATTGATAGGTATATGATACTATTTTTATATATAGAATATGCAAATACAGTTGTCAGAACCAAACATGAGCCCCGGAAAATATGCGAACTAAAATTAGGTCATCGCAAGCAGCCAATCAAGAGCCAATGTTAACGATTGTCCATTAGTAATTGTTAAATATAATCGAAACAATATGACCGAGTGATTTCATCAACATACATCATTTTATTGAGTTTATTGATTCTGTATCAGTGTTGTCAATGCGAGGATGATTATCCGATTTTTAGACAATTTCACCAATGTGGATCCAATAGTTTTCCGAATATTTTGTAGAAGATATATAAAATGGCTATTGTTTTTGGGATTTTCCATATTAACTGGGGTCGAAGACTTTATTTAGATAACCAATGTGTCCTTTTGGTAATTTTGACAAATTCTGATAATTTGAATAGTGTAAGTTCGGGTAATTTTCATGTTTGCATCGGCAACACTGGACTATAACCAGTTCATATTTTGTTGCTTTCCATAGAAACTTGACCCTTGTTTTTCATGACTGTATTAATGTCATGAAAAAGGAGGGTCAAGTAATTTGAAAATATAGACATTAAGGGCAAACGGTAGTTTTAGTTTTGGTCCAATATAAATTTTTTCATTAATATTTAGAGTTACATTTTTAGCAAGTTTGACTTTGTTTACATATCTCTCAACAGTTGACATTTATGGTATCGATATTTGGTTATCGATTCAAAATATCGAACTGTTACTACAAAAATACAACTACAGCGACATGAACACGCCCACCAGGGCTCACGTTTGCTTCGTTCAACTGTAATCAGGTTCAGAACATTATTTGTTTTCAAACTAGGATACAAATTTCAGAAAATCTGGGAAAGAAAAATCAATTTAATACGTTTAATATAATATTATCAATCAATCCAACTAAAAATACTATAAAAGTCTTCAATTTCAATTGGATGTTTATAATTCATTGATAGGTATCAAAATTGAATATGACAACACCGTAATTCATAATGAAATAATTTAATTTATAAAGTATATTTTGCTCATAGTTATCACTGGCCCCTCTATTTTCAGGATGTATTTCATTCACATTTTACAGAAAAGTAAGGTTTGCAGAGATTTCCAATGGTTCACAATGATATTTTCCAGATTCAAAAACAATAATAATTGTCAAAATATATATTGAAGGAAAGATCTGCCATCACAGTTGACGATGTTTGTTTTTGTGAACACTTACATATAACTGTTGGCATACATTTCCAATATCAATCTAATATTTATCCAAAACAAAACTTTATTACATTCTCACGAGAAACTTTTAACTGTGCATGATCATTCAAAGCGTTGAATGCCATATCTGAACTAAACGACTGCTTCTTTATATCACTCTGACACCCAATGTTGGCAATCAAATCTAATAAAATGCTCTTTGGGTGCCAATTTATGGCTATTCAGGCCAACAGGTTGAATTGCTAATAAGCTTTCAAATCTTCTTTAAGGCCAAACAGCGCGCTCTCTTTAGGCAGCGATTACGTAATGAATGCTACATGTAGAAGCTTTAGTGGGCGGTTTTAATTGCCTATTAGCTGCAAGAGTGACGACACAAAAGTCCATTTTAAATCTACTTCGATGCTTATTGTGTTACTTGGGTAGTCTAGTGCGATAGCAAGACAATATGCAAAAATCATAAAGAACTATCCACTATCTGATTGTATGATAAGAATAATCCAGAAATTATTCCTTGCAAAGAGTTCTATCCCTTCATTATCAATGATAGAGTTGAAAAGTTCCGACACAGAAATTGTCGTCGTCCACTTGAGGTGTTGATGTTGGAGATAACAGATACTGCTACATCAATACAAAAATCGATACTTCCTATTGGGTTGATCTGTTGGAGTGAATACAAATGCGACAACCGTCAGAAGAATTTCCCATTACTTGGTTATTACAATCAAGTACACACGAAAATTTAACGTTTCGGCTGGTATAAAAGACCATTCTCCATAGCAAGAAACATGAATATTTTAGTTTATTGCAGCCTAGTCGATCTTTTTGGTGGTTTAGATTGCTGTAGTTTGGTCGGTAGTTAACTGGACTGGAATCACAGAAAGTATCCATGTTCGCACTTAAGATGATAGTACTGTATGACCGAATTCGAGCTACTTGCTCCAAAATCTGGATACAGGATTCAGTAGTCAGTTTGTTGTTGGAGGAAAGTGGCTATTTAAATGAAGCGGAGTGAGAAGTTTAAGAGTATTTTTCGGTGAAATATAAAAAAAATAAAAACTTTGCTTTCTCTCTCAATGTTTCTAATCGTTATTAAAAATCAAGTCAAAATTAAACTTTAATAACAGTATTTCAATATTGTTCCACAACTCTACGTTTTCTTAAATTCTTTGATCTTTCAAAGGAATTCATTAATTTTTGATTAATCCCAAATTATATTTTTTCCAGTGCCTCCCCAGAAAATGACGATCATGGACGAATCCGGCACAGTTCTGACAACGTTTGTGGGACCTTTTACCGAAGGGGCCTCCTTTATACTTCGATGCGACGTTTCTGGAGGTGAGTTTAATTGACAAGGCAAATTGAGATTTTTATTGGCTTTTTGTTCGGAATCGGATCTTTTGATGGGTTCTTCGGAATCGTGAAAAAAAGGTTTCTTCGTGAAGAATAGATTTTTAATAAAATTCTATTTCCGATTCATTGAGGAGTTCAATCTCATAATTTTTATGAATAGCTCCTCTTCAAAGAAACGGATTTTGTTATAAATGTATACTTTTTTGTTATCGCATTAATTTCATCTCCTTTTTAGAAATTTACGATGAACGGTATAGAAACGTGAGCTTCCTTGAAGGGCAATTTGATATAATGCCTGACAATACTATTAACAAAAAAAATTATCCATTTATAATTTAGACTTTCAAAATATTTTTTCTAAATTTATGGCATATTGATAAACTATGACAGTTATTAATCAAAATTATCACAACACTAATTTTTTGAAAATAAAAAGTGAGCTTATATGAAGAAGGCGAACACTTCTTTCCATAATCATGAAAATAAATCAATAAATAACAAATTCCCAATGAAAATGTGAAAAACTAGCGGGACAGACAGACGTTGTCCTAGCTTGTCTTTTCATATTATACAAATTTGAACTATTTTGTTAATTATTCAATCGGAGGAAAATATTTATTAAAAATTTGACTATTAGTAGGAAAAATAATTTTTCCGCCTACCTCTATCCAAAGTATACATTTCCTGGCCTCATTATAGGGGGCAAAGTCGTACTTTTCCTCCCTAGGGCGGAAACGTAAAAGTGACGTCATTTTACGTCATCAATAGAATAACTTTTACGGCATTTACAACCTATTGATATTATATAAGAATAAATTTTACCGTTTATTTATAGAACACCCTGTATTTTGCAAAATGGTGGGAATCATTAAATTGATATTTTAATTTAACGATTTTCACATTAACCATATGACTTCAATTCATAAATACATCCGGTTTTTGAATTTAGGACAGAAATATTATATAGCATGCTATGGTCCATTGACAGATTAACAGTTTCAAAGTGAGTTTGGTCACAGAGTACACCATCTGTACTCTGTGGTTAGGTACTTTATAATACCTCAACAAAATATGAAATAATAGGTTCGTTCCAGCCACCACACTGAGGAAAAAGTTTATTCAGCATTATTAAGAATTCAGTTGTAGTAGGTAAAAACTTTAATACGTATTAGGACACAACAAATGTTTGATTATGACAATAAAAAGGGCTTTAATCATCGTTATTATGGTCCGTCAACTTGGGGTAATTAAATCACTTTAATAACCTATTAAAAACAGTAACCGCTAGTGACCAAATATTAATTACCTCAGAATACAGGATATTTGGAAGTATTAACTATTTTACTTACCACAATTAAATACATTTTTAATCTCACTCAGGTGTTTAGTCCTCTGTATCAAACAAATTAATAACTACTAATAATTAATTAAGTAATTAGAATTAAATATGTTATCAGCAGTAATTAAACTGGACAATAATATCAATTGAGCTAGTTAATAATAAAAATTTAACCCGTTAATTGCAGCAATGAAGCTGGTTGGCAAAAGTGATTAAACCTGTTAATAACTGCAGTTGAACAAGTTAAGAATGATAATTAAATAGATTATCAACAGTAATATAACTATGTGATTGTAAATTTAGAACTTTCATTCTCTAGATTGTTTTACAATGTATGACGTTTCAATCAGTATTTATCTTCCTCATTAACTGAATAGTAGATGGTGATTGAAGATAAATACCGATCGAATGGTCATACATTGTAAAAAAATTTAGACAATGAAAGAACAAAATTAGCAATAACATACCTATAATATTTTTTATGGGTATTGGAAAGAAATAAAAATCCAATTTTTTAAGACTATAATATTATATTGCACAAAACGAAAATATAAATTGTGTGTAGGTAACGCACTCCATAAAACCTATATTTTCTTTAAATCTGGAACTTAACTTTAGCTGATTTCTTATGGCTAAGGTCTTTGTAATCTTTACTCTGGAACTAACGGTATTGGCAGATAATTTCGATTCCCTATGTTTTGACTCGAATGACTTTTTGGGAGTGTCCCACTCGCCTATAACCAAAATACAAGAGGTATTATAATCTTCAAATCTACATGTGTACCTACTTATTCAAAGAAAAATTCTATTCGTCCATGATACAGTATTTCAGATAATTCAGATACAAATTGAAATTTAATTTTATACTCAATTCTCTCTAACAAAAAAACTGCTTTTCAATAGGTCTAAAGAAAATTATATTCTTTATAGGTCTACTTTCAACTGCAATTCACTGCATTGCCTTTTGCAGATATCTGAATTTATCAGAGAAATGTTAACAGTGAAATGTTAGCACTGCATTTTTGAAATATATACCTACTAATCTGAATTATTGTGTGAAGAATAAACCCAATTAAAGCCTTCAGATATTTTTATCACCGGTTTTATAATTTTAAATCACTTAACTATGAAATGTTTCATTTCCTTTGAAAAGATATTGATATCCTAACAAAATAAGTAATAGATTTTCAAAGTTTATTTACCTCTAAAGCGGCTTGAACACTCATCCAACTCCCATTCCAGCATAAGTAATCCATACTCCATGATATCTCTATCACTTAACGATGATATTTATTTAAGTTATTTATGTAATTTGAAATTTTCACTTTTTACATCACCACACAAAGTCCACTCTCGCTGCAACTAATTAACTAGCGTCGTTAACGCGCCAAACGGGGCTAAAGACTCCACGATGTAGTGACGATTAGAGGCGATCTTGTGCGAAATGCGAAAAAGCCGTTACAATTGATTAAACCATTTAATTATGGTTAACACACTTAGCTAGTGTTAGGTGATTAATATACTTATCATAATTAAAATCATTTCAGAAACAAATTTTAATTGCTCGAGTTAAGCTGCTAGCTTATGAAATGTAAATTTAAGGAAAAAGTCTTCAGAAAAACAAAAAATCTTGGGGTAATTCTACAAGTTTGATTATGGTTAGCGAGAATTTCTTTATTAAACCAGTTCACTTGGCTTGTTTTTCTCGGTGCAGTAATTCATAGTAATATTACTTATACACATGCGCAGTTGAAAAAAATCGTTCCAACCACCTGAAATTACTGGTTCAGATCTCTCGATTACTATCAGTTCTCTATTCCATCCCGTTTGTGGACCAGTAAAATTACAGTTCAAACGATTCTTGCTTGATAGCGAGTATTGACAGTTTTGAAATTAAGAAACATGCGCAATGGCAACATTTTAATATTAGACTGTCAAATTTATTTTTTATGGAAAGTGTAAATAGGATATAAAAGCGAGTTTTTAGTTTTTGAACTGTTTTGATAATAGTGTGCACCGTTTCTCACTGACTGTTTTTTGTGTTGTTTTGATAAAATAAAAAAGGGAGGAATTGTGACCAAAACCACTTTATATTCTGCTAAATTGCTTCTCTCTTCTCTTCACAGGGAGTATAGGAAGTTTAGATATAAATCTGAAGGAAAAGTCTAATTTCCAGTTTAGCATCATTAACAAAACGTATAAGTAGGTCAAAAATAGCCTTTTCGTTTTTTGCCAGAAGTGAACATAAATTAACAGGCATGGGAAAGTTGTAGGCTATGAGAGAATCATAAAGTTCTGTTCTTTCTGTCAGTCGATCCTCACATGCAAAAAAATATGATTGAGATCAGCTATTGATATATTATCGCAAGTACAAAAAGGTGTGTTGAAAATACCTAGTTTGTGTAGATGAGCCCGAAAACGTCCATGATTCACTTTTAAACGTATGAGAATTCCCTGATGTCTTTCGCTATAATCTAAATTTAAGATGTTACTTTTACTGGGGAGTTGCGTATGTAAATGTAAATACTGATTGCTGTTTGATTTTGCAATATTTTGATGATAGTTTTTCCAACGTGTGTGGGCTAATTCTTTGTGGCTATTTATTAAGTCCGAAAATGATTGGATTTTAGTTAACTTAGATATTCTACATGCCGCTTTTGCTTCGTAGTTCACTCTTTCATTTCCATCTATCCCGCAATGTCCTTTCACCCAGTTAAGATGAATTACTTTCCACTATTTTTTAAGTCATATAGCAACCGCTTAATTTCAAAAATAATATGTTGCCTGAAACATTTTGATGGAGAACTCTCTATTGCTTGCAAAACAGATTTAGAATCCGACATGATGGCCACGTTTTGAAATGAATTCAAACTACACCAGTGTAAAGCTTCTCTCACAGATAGTGCTTGAGCTGTAGATACTGAAAAATTATCTGAAATTTTAAATCGTTTGACGTCCAAGTCAGAAACAAAAATAATCATTTTTGACCCATCTGTATAAATTTTTATCACCTCCTGGTTTATGATAGCCAATGTGGTTTTCAAGATCAATTTATTTAAACTAGGTAATTCCGAATATGATGGGTATATGACTGTTGGTCGGAATATCAATGAACCATAATTATACTGGTAAATTGGGAAAATAGACTGGTTGTTAACGTATCTAATATCTGAGATGGTATTTAAAAAGGCATCCGACAATGGTGGGGAGTTTTTTATTCTCCAGTAAGGAAAAGAGAGGTTGCAAGAGTTCATATAAGCGATTTTCGAGACCATGGATGTGTTAAACGATCGGTATTTTATCAACTGCTTTTCAGCTAAAAATTGTCTTCGAATCATTAGCGGAGGTTCCTGCATTTCTGCCAATACTGCTTGATTCGGTGATGACATCATAGCTCCCAAACAAATTTTCAGAGATCTATATTGGATTCTATCGATAGTTATCAAATTGGATTTTGATGAAGAACCGTACAAGGTACATCCGTAGTCCAGAATCGAACGTATGTAAGACCTGTAGAACATAAGTGAAACTAAACTATCCGCTCCCCATTTTTTTTAACACTGCGGAGCAGATTAATTCCCTTCTCACATTTTTTTTTGCATACTGAATGTGACTGGTCCAAAGCAACTTTTTATCTAATATTATCCCCAAGTATTTGAATTCTTCAACAAAGGGGATTTGTTGCTCTCCTATAGTAAGGGCCCTAGTTGTTTTAAGACGGTGTCTTGAAAAACAAACCAAAGCAGATTTTTCGTATGAAATGGAGAAACCGGTGTCAGAGAACCATCCATGCAGCACAAGCATAAACATCCTCAAGTCCTCAACATATTGCTCAAAGGAACTTATTTAATCGGTAAACCGGTTAGCTTCTATTTACTTCGATAACTTATTGGCACCTTTGAACACAACTGCTCGCTATCAAGGTACGAACAATACTGGTTCGTTGTATTTATTTTTATGCATTTTCAAGGCTGAAGGCTTGATAATTGAAAATTAAAATGTCTTGTTTTTAAACTTTTATTTTCTGATTAATGTGAATACAGTAATAGTTATTTGTATACTAAGGCCGCAAAATGCTTTTTCGCGTTCCGAGAGAGAGAGATTATCGCCGAGGCCGCTCCGGCCGAGGCAAGATAATCTCGAGGTCGCGAAAACATTTCGCGGCCATAGTATACACAATATTTTTCGTGCAACCGTGAAAATTACATAATTTCAATAAACATTATGTCTCTTTAGAAAAGACAGTTAGTTTTTGGTTCGAAATACATTGTTATTGTCATATTTCAGAAATGTCAAATGCTGTAGTGGCGTTCAGTTTGCCGGCAGTCACTATGGGAACGGTCGTAAAAATTCAGTTTGCCGGCAGTCACTATGGGAACGGCCGTAAAAATTTTTGTCGGCCGTCACTCTGGGTAACGGCCGCAAAATATCATTTTGCGGCCTCTGTTGTGGCTGCAAAATGCTTGTTTTGCGTCCGGTTGCACGAAAAAAATATTCTCAATGATATTAAGGTCATCATGGCAAAGTATTTACAGCAACATCCCTAATTCTTTGTGCATTTCTGGTTATATTATATTATATCCGTGCAAGGTCTAATAGGTAGATGTGTACCTACGTCAGAATCGGTGCAACTACCAAACTAGTTCAAAATACGTTCCAACCGTTCGGTGAGAGATTGCCAGTGAGTTTACTAACTTCTCTCACGCATGCGGATTGAATAGTTAAATTACTGGTTACGTACAATAACAGAATTGCTGGTTGGAACGAGCCTATTATTTAAAAAATGAGTGATTAAAGCGAATTTCAGAGGGAAAAATCATATGCATAACATGGTAAAATGCCTTTTCCTCCCTTGGATGATCATCCTTGAAAGGAAAAGTAGCATTTTGCTCCCTAGTTATACAAATAGCTATTTTCCAGTACTAGTTGTGAAGTTGACAATTATTGCTTCTTCTAGCCAACTGAGAGGATGAATTTCTCTATTAGTGGTTGATTATTTTTTCTATTATCAACCTAGGTCAATAATGGAAAAATTTAAATATTTTGTGCAACATAAATGACTGATGACATACCGATTACGTTCATAGTACCTGTATCGAAAGCTGACAGTGTACTTGTCAGTTAGACGGCGGGGTGAACGCTTCTCGTGGTGCGTTTGTGAATTATTTTCAATTTTTGTTTCAAATTTGGCTAGTAGTGGAAAATAATAGTATGTACAACTAGTGCGCAAAGCGTCACTTTTCCCTCGAGCGCAGAAGTTTGTCGCAAATCCAGCGAGTGGAAAAGTGATTTGCGTGCAAGTTGTACACAATATTTTTTCTACAACCACATTTATTATTGAAAAAAATACAGTCCTTTATATAGTTATTTTATATAAACTCTGAACAGAAAGGACTCACAATATGAAAATAAATAGAAAAATCAGTTGAATGTATAATTAATTGTGAAATTTGAACAATTTTATATCGAAACCTCAGGTAACAAATTTTCGGTTGCAGTTCGAGCCTTTTCGATAATATCTGGAGGGGTATTTTCAACGTCCGAATTGGACAACTCAAAAGATAAATTATTTTTATCTTGGTTCATACTTCCTAAAATTGTTCCTATAATTAATTAACTGAAATAAATAATGAAATAAATAGTTCACTTACTTTTGGTTTCAATTTAAAAATTGTACACAAATTCACTATTAGGTTGAATTGTCAAAAAAACACAGGTAGCTTTGCTTGACATTTCGGTGCGGAAAACTGCTATATCAAAAGAATGGAGAAAAGGCCTGCTTTGCGTATGAAAATGTGTGTAGAAAAGCATGTTTTGCATGGTGATTGTGGGAAAAATTGTATATACACCGTGGTGTTGAAGACATCTTTAAACCTCGCACCTTGTTCCGCTCGCTAATTTTGGTGCTCGGTCAATAATAATAGACTTGACTATATACTATAAGCATACAATTGCATTTTTCACATACTTATTTATCCTTAAATTGTTGAAAAATTGTACATAAATTACTCATTACATTACATAATAATGGAAACATTTGCTTATTACTTTCGTCATGATCTGTGGCCAATGATAATTCGATATTTAGACATGCCTTGATCCCTCATTGGCTACGACAACGGCGATCATCACAATCCATATTCCATGTAATTGTCAATTAGCTCAAAATGTCTGGACAAGACCCTTGCGGAAAACACTTCCAATCTAAAAACTTTCAGTGGTGTGATTTAGGTTTCTGAAAATGCTCCTACTTGTTTATTAAAAACAAGGTATAGCTTGTATTATATTGTTGTATTTCAATGGCTCTATGAATACATGAATAAAATCAATTATAATATAATGAAATCCAAATTTATTTCATGATCCTGAATTATTGAAAATAACTCGTTGAGAATTCGCATTCATGAATCAAATTCATTTATTTGGTGTGAAATCGAGGTGAGTTAATTCTGACAGCCTTCCAAGTTTGTCAAGCGACACAGAAAAAGTGTGAAAAGTCTGCGTGGGTGCCTATATGAATTGTTGAAGTCAATTGAGATTTTCATTGGTTTTTGTTTGGAACGTCGATTGCGATCGTCAGTTTCAGCATAGAAAAAGGGGAATTGAAAAAGAATGGCATTTAAATGAAAATCAATGACCATTTTGCTTCGTATCGGATACATTTTACACATACGCCGTTTTGTGAGCGTTATAATTATCTTTTTAAATTTAATCGAATACTTTTTTAAGTGGTGGTTCAAAATAAATCGTGGCATTCAATAGTTATTTACGTAACAAGTACCGAAAGTGATATTTTACGGGTTGAGTGGGCACCCTGCGAATCCCGTAAAATCACTTTCGGGTAGCGTAACGTACAAATCTTTTTTTGCAGCCGTAAGCAGATGAAATATTAAAAAATAATAGGGATAGGTACTATAAATACTACTTATGTACCGGGTGGTCCATTAAGCCGATCTCTCGGCTGAAAAAATTCATTAGGAAAAGTGGACAAAAAAATTGCTGTAAATTACTTTCCCACTCCCCACGGTGGGGGGAGTGGGAAAGTGTTTGTGGATAAATACTCATAACTTTGGTTTGAATCAACCGATTTTGACGAAATTAGCGTCAATAGAAAGAGTATAGATGAATTAATTACATCTACTATAAAACAATGGCATTTCGTTTCAATTGTCATAGGTAGAGGGTACTTTCGAATGAAAAAGATTAAAATTTGTTTTCCTCAAGAATGTTTAATGGAATCCCCAATTATTGTGAATCATAATGAAACTGGATTAAATTCTCAAGAAAATGGCGCAAACCGCATGTTGATAGCTATTGTCGAAGTCAAGATATAAAAAAGGTAGAACGTGTCGCGGGACACACGGTAGGAACTTTAGTTCCTTTTAAGCAAAAGTTATGTAATACATCTGACGTTATAGATAAACAATTTGCATATTCTTTGGTGGTTGAGTAGTAAGCACACCAGACTCTCACGCGGTAGACCCGGGTTCGATTCCCCGCGAGGAATTTTTTTTATTGTTAATTCTATTTTTAAATAATCATTCTGCTTGATATTAATAACGACAACAGGTAGACGTTTGAAATTTTTAGCAGAATATTCATTATTATAGATAATGGTACGGTACCCTCCATGAGGGAGTCCGACTGGCAACATCTACATATAACAGCATCGTATATTTAAAAAAGGAAACCGTAGCATTATACAAATTGGACATTCGTTTACTACAAAATTAGTGGAAACATAAAATTGAATTGTTAAATTTTTAATTTGAAGTTATATTACAGTTTATAGAAATTTTTATTTTCTAGATTTTTTCCTAAGGGTCGTAGAAAAAATATGCTGCTCGACTCGTGTGGATTATCCATATCGCACTTGAACGATTGAGCACTCCGCCTACGGCGTCGTGCTCCATCTTCGTCCTCGTGCGATATGGCCATCATATCCACACTAGTTGCACAAACTACAATTTTTTTCAAAATATGCCCTTTTACATTTAAAAACTACCTGCCAAATGTCAAATCAATTTATCCATCCATTTTAAAGTTATGGAATTAGAACATTCAAGTTTTCAAAATTTCAACACCCTGTATTTCGAAAAGAAGCTAGACCCCTTAATCGCGCAAAAAAAATTATGGAAATAATAGTAAAAATTTATCCGAACAAATTCAAGTAGATCACTAGCACTGCGAATACCAGCTTTGCATAGAATTTCAATATAGCACCGGTGGTTCAGTGGCTAGAATGCTCGCATTGCACGCGGGCGGCCCTGGTTCGAATCCGGGCAGGAGCATATTTATTATTATAAATCGCTGCTTCGTAAACGAGAGAGAGACTAAGGAAGCACAAGCACGCAAAAGCAAGGCACATAACGAAGCAATGTAACATAACGCAGCGTAACGTAACGCGTAACGGTCAGATCTTTTGCGTCGCGACCCCTGGTCGCTCAAACATAACCTGGCGTAAAGAACTAAAGTTCCAATAAAAACGCATAAACATAAGTAAGTACATATAGTATCTTCTGTATGTTCCTTGTGGTATATTATTCATTCTTTTTTTAATTTTTTGGGAAATTAAACCACAATATTTTTAAATTCTTTATTTCAACGTTTCGGTAGCGTTCCAGCTACCGTTGTCAAGAAAAAATAAGTAGAAACTAATTTTTATCCCTAACTGACACAACATATAGTATTGACTCACTCTGTATTATAACTTAAAATTGAATATGTAAAAGAAAGATCATACATGAATTTCGACCATTAAATTTTAATGTCCCATTAAATACTGCTTCAATCTCAGATTACTGCAATTGTTAAATCTGCTAGAAGAACAACCGCATATAATGTCAAAAATTTTGTGGGCAGACGGGGCTACGCTTAATAGTGCGGGTGGTGTTAATCTGCATAATAAGCATTATTGGTCTGAGCTGTCTGTTTTATTGAAAGATATTTCCTCACAAACATTACGAGTGTCCCGCGCACTTTTCCAGACAAGTTAGAGATTATTTGAATGTAAGCTATCCAAATGGATGGATTGGAAGGGTAAGTATATTTTCAGGGCCAGCTAGATCTCCAGACTTAACATGTCTGGACTTTTATCTGTGGGGAATATGGAAGGATTTAGCGTACCAAGCTCACCAAACACGCGAGACGACATGCAACAGCGCATTATAAACGCGATAAATAGTATATCAACAGCTGAAATTTAAGCAACAGATATGTCAAAGCGTGTTAGATTACATATTTGTGTGGAAAACGATGAAAAACTATTTGAACATTTAATTGGACATCAAATTTTAATGACCAAGATATCTGTATGATTTCTCTTTCCCATATTTAATTTTAAGTTATAATACAGGGTGTCAATACTATACTCATCTTATGTTTATGCGTTTTTATTTATATCTCGTGTTCGACAGAAGCTATCAATATGCAGTTTGCGCCTAAGTGTTGAAAATTCAATCCAGCTCCATTATAATTTACAATAATTAGGTGTTTCCATTAAACATTTTTTGAGAAAGTGCCCTCTACCTATGACGAATATAACTAAATGCCATTGTTTTATAAAAGATGTAAATAATTCATTTACACTCTTTCTATTGACACTGATTTCGTTAAAATCGATTGATTCAAACGAAAGTTATAGGTATTTATCCACAAACACTTTCCCACTTTCCCCCACCCTTTATTCGGAAGAATAGAATAAAAAGTAATCTAACAAATTTGTGCGAAATTTAGGCCTTTTTCAGTTTACTTATTCAACACTGGGTATAATTGGGCATATTTCACGAAAAACTGGTTTTTAAATTTATCTTCACAGGTTACGCCTCCTAGCGGTTAACCTAGAAATTTGAAAGTAATTTCCAACAATTTCTCTTGTCCACTTTTCCTAAGGATTTTTTTTTCAAGAAGTTATAACATGAATAGTTTCTGATATATAGCCGAGAGATCGACTTATTGGACCACCCGGTACATTAATTGTACTAAAATTGTTCCTATAATTAATTAATTGAAATAAATAATGAAATAAATAGTTCACTTACTTTTGGTTTCAATTTAAAAATTGTACACAAATTCACTATTAGGTTGAATTGTCAAAAAAACACAGGTAGCTTTGCTTGACATTTCGGTGCGGGAAACTGCTATATCAAAAGAATGGAGAAAAGGCCTGCTTTGCGTATAAAAATGTGTGTAGAAAAGCGTGTTTTGCATGGTGATTGTAGGAAAAATTGTATATACACCATGGTGTTGAAGACATCTATAAACCTCGCACCTTTTCCACTTTTCCTGAGGAATTTTTTTTCAAGAAGTTATAACATGAATAGTTTCTGATATATAGCCGAGAGATCGGCTTATTGGACCACCCGGTATATTAATTGTACTATCATAACAGTTAGCAGCTTCACTGATTTCATGTGGAATAATTATTTTCTCGTCAATTTTCGTCAATTTCCATTTCTAGATGGGAAAATTGAAAATACAGTTGAACTATCAACAAATTTATTTTGACAAGCGATGTCATAATAAAAATTCCGTAAATATCATTGCTAAGGCCGCCTACATACATATTGAAAATTATTACGAAAATAGCTACTTTCGGTACGATTGGTGTAAAGTTTCATTTTCGATTTAAAAATCATACCGAAAGTTCTATTTTCGGGATGCAGGAAAAATATATTTTTTTATATAAATAATAAAATGCTCGTCACTATCATATGCATTCATTATTTAGATGCTGGACGTTTTGAATTTTGTCGCTTTACAAATAAATGTAGAAATTACAGAGAAGAGCACAACTATACACAATCGCGTTCAGAAAGTTTTGTTATTCCCACCGTACCAATTTATTCCCAACTAAAACTAGTAATGCCGACTCTGTCGCACTGGCATTGCGTCGCTAAGCAATTTGACCTCTCCCAAACAGATTGCAGCATTCAGATTACTCCAGAGACTAATGGGGAAAGCAAAACATGAGCCATTGTAGAAGAAAGATACGTTCTTTGCGGATGATATTTCAGTTTTGCGGAAACTTTCCGGTCGAGCTTTGTCTTTCGTTCCGAACGACGATATTCAAGAAAGTTCGACAATGGAAAATTCGGCGATTCGCCCTAGATTATTTTTCTTATTGATAGAAAACGATTATTTATGGTTCAATACGTCATTTGATAAAAAATTAAGCAGGGGAAGTCTCACCTTGTATCCGTAATGGGCACCTATTATTATTTTCAATGTATAGAGATATTCGGATTACTGAAATATTTATCACAAATATTATTATATAAAGAAGGGTACCCAATTAGACCGGTTGTTTCTTTTTTCACAGCACCGTCATTTAAAATCTCAAAATTTCTAATAGATATAATTTCCAAATAATGTTCATTCAAACCTCAATTTCCAATTAAAAACTCAACAGAACTAATTAATAATATTCAAGATATAAAACTAACTCACTTGTCTAAATTCATATCTTTCGATGTAACAAATCTATTCCCTAGTATACCTCCTGATGAAAATATCACTCTTGTTGATAACTTGCTCACTTAAATAATACTAATCCCATAATTCAGTCTGATATTATAAATTTATTAAGAGTTTGTTTAAATCAAAATTATTTTCATTTCAACGGAAAGGTTTATAGCAGTAAAGAGGGTTTGATTATGGGCAACCCTCTCAGTCCCCTATTATCAGAAATTTTCATGGATAACATAGAAAAGATAATTCATAAACACCCCCTTAGTAAAAAATTTGTTTACTGGCACCGATATGACATTTTAGCTTGCTTCACTGGTACTACGAGACAATTAGATAACTTCATTACTCACATTAACTCAATACATAAAAATATCAAATTTACAGTAGAAATTGAACAAAATAAGTCCATAAACTTTCTAGATCTTACAATTTCAAATATAAATAATAGACATGACTTTTCTATATTTCACAAACCATCACATACAGATATTACAATTCATAATAGTTCAGTCCACCCAATCAGTCATAAATTAGCAGCTTTCAATAGTATGATACATAGACTTTTAACAGTTCCATTGAATATTGACAATTACAATAAAGAACTAAATATAATAAAGCAAATAGCGGTTAATAATAATTACGATCCAAATTTAATTGACATCATAAATAAAAAGATACGAAAACATACTCTAGAACAAGTATTTCCTTCTGATAAAAACAAAAATAACCAATTTAAAAGCTTAACTTACTTTGGAATACCATCCTTAAAAATAAAATCATTTTTAGAAACTTTAGACTTGAATATTTGCTTCAAAACTGACAACAATTTATCCAAATTCATTAAAAACAACAAATCCAAATCTTCAAAACTAAATAAATCAGGAGTTTATAAATCAAAATGTGGTAATGAAGACTGTGATAAAATTAATATAGGTAAAACTTTTGGGAATTTTAAGACTAGAATTTCAGAACACAGACGTAGTTATGACAATCAAAAATTAGATTCCAACTATTCAAATCATTTATTAGCAAACCAACACTCTTTCGATTCAAATTTTGAAATTTTGCATATAGAAACTAAATCCTTCAAATTAAATCTTTTAGAAGCCCTAGAGATAAATAAAAACAAATATTCAGATAATCTTCTTAACGACCAACTTGATATTAACAATTCTCCATTATTAAACCTTTTTACCTAGAAATATTCCTGTAGGATGGTTTTGAATGAGTTTCCAGGTAAACTTGTTAAATTCTTTAGTTAATTCCATATTTAGACAAATTCTTTTCATTTCCTTGTAAATAGATTATAATTTTATCGTTAAATTTCCGTAACGGTATAATTTAGTATTAAGGCACTGTATAAATAGAAAGTTTCTCATTATACCTCCAACGTTTGAAAAAGCTACTGTGTTAGCGAAACGCGTCACTTTATGTTTAATCACAATGTAGATTTTACAAAATAAAATTGTTTGATTTCATAACTTACAATGGATCTACATCAAGTAAAAGCCTCATCTATTAACAAAAAATATTATTGAATGTCTATATTATTTTGGTGTGTTCCATTGAAACTAAAAGATGTGCAAGTATTATTAGACATGTCCCTATTACAAGTTACTGAAGAAAATTGGCGAAAATGCAATTAATCATGATACCTATTCTCAACTACTTCGGAAATATTGATTGTTTTCAGATTCATTACAAAATTCTATTCCACAAATTCTCGCTCTCATTCATCCATAATGAATTTATTCCATTTGACTGTTCCATACTGTATGTCACAGTAGTTTGAATTTTAGTGAAGGTGCATCTAATATTTACTGTGAGTATTGTAAATAATCGATATAAATATGATGTAACATCCCAAATTGAGGATTTTTTAATGGTATTTTTTTTGGGTCTTATACTGTACAGAGAAGTATAAAATAAAATATTTTTCAGAAGATATTCTGAAGTTATGAATTTGTTTTTTCTCTATATCTTCACAAGTTTGCTTAGGAACAGTCTCCGTTCCTTCCTCCTCATCGTTATCATGTGATGAAGCTAGCAAATCCTCCCAGGTGTCATTGCAATTCGTGCATATGAAGGAGTACTTCAATCCAGCTTTTTGTTCTCAAGCTTTCTCATACCACTTCCTACATTTAAAAAAAAGTTTTAACAAAGTTCCTGAGCTGAACGATCAAGTATGGTAGCCCATTCTTGTATCTTTTTCATTGCCAGTGCTCTGCATCTTGTTCAAATCCATACCACTACTGAAGCTGGTCATAGGCACGATACACTCACTCACGGTATACTGATTTCTACTCCAAATTGCGTCCGAGCCGCGCAGTTACGTCACGCGGGAACCAGAAATTTACACCCACCTCTCACCAGTCTTTCGATTCATTGTGTTTTCATGCAATACAAGGTGTTGTTAGCTTCAATTTCAATTCTACTTGAGTTGATTCGTTTATTTGGAATTTTATTACCCACTAATTTACTGTTATTAGTGTTATTTGATACTGTTTTATAATATAAGGCTATTTTTGTTTTGTAACGATTAAGGGAAATTGATAGGAAAACCAGTTTCTAAAACTGCCTGAAAAAACTGGACAAGAATATGTCAAAGTTGACAAATTTCAATAAATGATTCTAAATATAAGCTTTTTCTACTCTATACTATAAATTAATAATTAAATGCCAATTTTCAGTTTCATAATGATACTCATTATAACACTGGTTTTCATTATGAAACTGAAAAATTGACCAATAGGAATCTAGATTTTTAAATAACCAAGTATAGGCAGACCCAATATTTTCTGTAGAATGTCGAAAAAAGACCAAAATAAATGTCGAGCACCAGACCAAAAATACTTAATGACCACGGTAAATACATATTTAAACTTATTAATTTTTGTTCACAATAATTTATTACTAATTTTGTATAACAGTAATATACCTATATACGTTTTATATTAGTTCAATGTGGTCCCGTAGGGTGGTTCGAGATTCGGTTTGTGCATTTTTTTATATTTTTTTTCAAATCAAATTTCTTTTTTCTACTAACGTGCGGAAAGTGAATCTTTTCCACACTAAAAAGCGTGCGGAAAGAGGCACTTTTCCGCACTAGTGCGGAAAGTAAATTTATTGACATTTGAGGAATATACTGACATTTGAATATTCAAAATATGTATTTTGTATATCCAAGTTTACCAAATGACTGAAAAATTAATAAATTTATTATAATGCTGCTATAATTTTTAATAAAAAAAAAACTTATTTTTCAATAATTTTTTGATGGCCCTGGTATAAGCCTCATCAAATGAATGTCAAATAATAATAATTAATTTGTTGATATGTATATAATGAGAAATGTTGATTTATGATTACTTTTGGGTTCTTTCCGCATGCTAGTAGAAAAAATAGTGTACCTAACACGTGCGTAAAGTGACTTTTCCGCACGCGATTGCTGGCCGAACTCCGCTAAAGCGTCGTTCGGCCATCTGCAATAGCGTGCGGAAAAGTATCACTTTCCGCACTAGTTAGGTAAACTACTATTTCGTAGAAAAAATAGTGTATGCAAGTATCATGTAATGGTTATTGATACACTCGCATTAACCATACGAAACTCGCCTTTGGCTCGTTTAGTATCCCAGTGACACCTTTGTTAAGTAGTCTTTTATAATAAATAAAATATAACGGTAGAAATATGAAATATAACATAAATTTATAATTTAATGGTGTGTTTTAATTTTGCCCACCCATAAATATTTCTGCTTAAAATCTTTTCAAAATGTGAAAAATAAATATTATCTAAATATTTCTACACATTTTGTACATTGTTAACTCCCAGCATCAATGTACTTACCAAAAAAAGATAACTAAGTTACTGATAATAAAGTAATATTTCATATTATATCTGAAAAAACATGTCGCATTTAAATAGTCATTCATAAAGTGGAAATAAACATGAAAATTAAACACAAACAGAGTATTTCCCATATATTTAGCATTGTACATCACCGATTGAGATTCCCACATGACGTCACACGCTGTCGGCTACATGCGCAAGAACATACCGTGAGTAAGAGCCTCCGCACACGGGTCGTTTGGCATTCGATGCACAGATTACCCATCCCCCTATAGATAGTCGACTCTAGCCTTCTCATGCATACTCGATACTAGCATCACGAGCGTTGCAAACTGGAACTAATGGCCCCAGCCGCCAAATTCAAACTTTTCAATTTTATTGATTAATATTATTTTTTCATTAGAAAGCTTTAGCACACAAAAATAGTAACTAAAATTACATTTCATAAAAAGAAATATGTATTCAAAGTATGAAAAAAATTTTTTTATCAATTTGTGAGCTAAAACTTGGGGCGTTTGGCACATAATTTTATTGTTTTAATTGTTTAACACTTAGTATCTTTTTCTTTTTTCCTTTTAAAGATAAGAATCTTTGATATGCCATTTTTTTCAGTATGTCATTGTCTCTTTTATTAACCTGAATTTGGCCTTTTGAAATTGAATTTATATTCTTAATATAGGTGTAAATGAAAAAATTTAAAAATATGTCAATATATATGTCAAACAAATTATGTTCCTTACACAAAAATGTATTGTACAATTTTTTTTTTAAATAATGTAGCAATTTTTTGTTTCATGTTGTTGCCCAAAATAAATTTGTTTACACAATTAGTAAACAAACTACACATATTTGAAAACATTCTCCTGAATTGTGTTTTTGTTTTAATTAGACAATTTGGCTTATACTCCCTTTCCAAAATAAACTTATGCTCCTCTGAAGCAGAAGATGACTGGAGTTGATTCATGCAGCATGAGCAATTCCCAATTCTTTTTCTATTAGTTGGAAACTTACAGTCTTCTGTAAAATGAATGTCACATACTCTAAAAGAGTGCCTTTTGCTTCTATCTGAAACATCTAATAGGTCCGGTCTGTTCAATGATATGCACCATTTTTCCCTTATCTGTAAAAAAACATAGGATATTATATTAATTAGTGTGCTTAAAGTAACTAAGTTGAAAGGATATTGAATAAAATCTTGTGTAATTAGATAATTTGGATTTATACCTAGGTAGGTATATGATATTAACTGAATATGAACTGTTTTGCGAATATGTGAAACTGTTCATAGGGACAACACATTGTATATATTAAACAAACATGCTCAGTGACATTAAACTGTTTTTGAATTTATCAAAAATACTATATTGAGTATATTATATGTACAAAAAATGATCTTTTCTTGCAATCAATTACTCTTTTTAATATTTGTATAAGATAATGTAATAATAAAGACTTACCTCGGGATCTTTTGGTAAACAATGCAAGGGCATATTGGGCAAAGTCTTATTGTCACATCCAAAAACACAACACTTAAACACGATTTTAAATAGTTTAAACACAACACAAATAACGGAGCACACTTCCAAAATCAGGCAAAACCTAACCAAGAAAACCATAAGAAAACAACAAATTAAACTCCCATGCCGTCCAAATGACATTTATTGGAATGCTAGCGCCACAAGTGCTGCAAGGTTGAACTTTTCAAGAAACTGAAAAAGTGCGATAGTGCACAAGCCCTGATTCGATGTGGATGCGTCTCGAAGTCGAAACGTTTCTCCCTCCATTCCATTTCGTAGGTAATGTAACGTGGGTCCACCAACGGGTCGATTTGCGGTCGATAGGTTGGCGAATTGATTGCGTTTCGAGCGTCAGTCGAACCCTGCGAGCTGCTGAGAACGAGAAATTTCGAGTGTGACGATAGTTTCGCGTGCAATAAGTAGTGAATGGCTGGAGATATAGCTTCCACTAAAGCAACGTAACACTCTTCTGACATTTTATAGAATGCTAAAAAAATTTTATCACTTTCCTGTAATTCTTTTGCAGCAACAATTACCGAAAATGAAAATTCCGCTCTATGTTCTTTAGTATGGATGTATCCATAATCTCTGTTTCCTTTTTTTTATCCGACGGTACATATGAAAAATAACAGCGTCCCCTTCATCACTTGAACCACTCATTATAAAAAAGGACTGAACTTGTTGGAAGACATACGCAAACTGAGACAGATAAAAATCGCCCCGTGTACGGTCAACCTCCGATTGCATCGCATAGTTCGTATGTGACGTTCAATCCGCTTTGACTTCGAGACGGATCCGCTCCGAAAGCCAATCGACCCGTGTGCGGAGGCTCTAAGTGTATCGTGGTTATAGGCTGGGAATGAATGTTGTAGGACGGAATGTCAGTAGTAGCAATGCTAGCAAATCTTTAAATTATCCAATGACATCGTTTTCGCGCCACTGTAACCATATGATTGATGATGAAGAAGAAAGCATTCTCCAGCAATGAACTTTGAACCCAAAAGATCATATATTATATGGTTCGGTGGTATAGTGGTTGAAGGTTCCACAGACAAAGGCAATCCAATATATTGACCGGGCGGCATGTAGCCATACCAAAGACAAGATTTTGGATAAACGGCCATTTCTATATACTCCATTCTCCAAGCTTCTATCAAAGCAATTTACTCCATCCAGATAAATTACCAACTCGCTTGTGACTCTTTAAAAGACTGTGCAGACAAAATAGACTTCCCTAAGCAAGGACTCTCAGATTATAAGGATAATGAAGGTGGCTTTCAGAAGCACATATTCGGATTGCGAAAATTCTATTCGCGACATACGATTCACACAAGTACAACAAAGAAAATATTAGAAAAAATACTTGAAAGAGAGAGAAGGATAATTGTGCGCAGTCAGCGATGAGCGTGTGTTCAGTGCACCTCTATTTAAGCCAATGTTGCCAAATGTACTTATCTGTAAAAGTTATTCCCAATTTTTTGCGTCTACAATGTTGAATTCCAATGATTGTTAAATCGAGAGCAGTGTATAAATTTTATTTATTGCAGATTGTAATTTGTCCAAATTTTCTTCTTGAACTATATTATTCTATTTTTATTTTTGTTGATTTCACTTATTTTTCAAAAGTCAATTATATTACCAATCTAGATTTTCCCCAACTGAATACGGCGTTATCTCGTGTTAAAAGTCAAATGCAAGTTATTTATTCCTTAGAAAGAACCAAACATTCTAAACTGGCAACGCTGCTTTTGTATCAGATTGGTAGCTGGATCTGAATACACGCCCAACGCTGATTGCGAACTATTATTCTCCTCTCTCTTTCTAGTAGTTTTTCTCATATTTTTTTGACGTACTAGTGTAAATCGTATGTCTCGAATACACGTTTCGCGATCTGTAGATGCTCCATATCAATAATTCAATACAATGCAGAACGAAGGAGCCTCCCCGTTTGACAATAGCAGCAAGAAAATATTCGTATTTTTAAAAACGGAAAGATAATGAAGATTTGAATGTAAATTATGTACTAGTGTAAATCGTATGTCTCCAATACACTTTTCGCGATCTGTAGATGCTCCATATCAATAATTCAATACAATGTAGAACGAAGGAGCCTCCCCGTTTGACAATAGCAGCAAGAAAATATTCGTATTTTTAAAAACGGTAAGATAATGATGATTTGAATGTAAATTATGTTTGACTGATGAAATAGACAAATATTATTTTAGAATCTATTCCAAATTATTCGGAATAATAAATTCCTAAAACGCAACCAGCAAGGGAATATAAGTGTCATTAAATATTTCAGTAACCTATTTACTCCACCTGTAAAAATACTTGCAGCAACATGCTACCAGTAACAAAACGTATTGTATTAAAATTTATGCTCAATTTGTTACCCGTTGAATGTATTTTCTGAATCGTGTACAACGACGATACACCACTAAAATACTGGTTTATTTTCGTATTTAACGTTTCTTTAGAGAATCCTCGCAAGAATACAGCCCCATATTTACATAATAATTGAATATCCCAAAGAACCTGCTACCAATATCAGGCGGAAGGTTAACGGGGTCTGAATTCAATTTTAGATAACGTGAGTGATTACATATAATCCTAAATTTTAGTTAGGAGGAACTGATGTACCTTGAGTGGATGAAATAATGTTGTGACCGTAGACAAAGTCGGAAATAAATATTTTGAATACAAAGTACCAAAAACCCTACTCAATTTGAATTTGAAAGCAAAATTGAAATTGAAAAAAACGTTGGATTTATAACTTATAAATAACTCTACCAAGTATAGTTTGGCAAGTTTATCTGAAGCTATGCGGCATCGGTAAGAGGCGAGGAACAACATGGCGGCCATCTGTCAAACGTACAAATGGCGTACGGTACCTATTTTACAAAGTAAAACTGAAAATACAAATGTTACTGACAATACCAACGCCACTGGATAAATCAATATCAGTCAATTGACGAAGTGAGAGGGAAGATCTCACGCACGCGCTTGCCAATAAGAAGTCAGCTGGTCGATACAAATCACCAATTATGTAATTCGGAGGGTGTGGTCATTATGGTTTTCGTACAACGCTGCCAGAGCTTCAAAAAACCCATAACAAATTTGGAAAAGTGTTAATTTTTTAATATTCATAAATTAAAAAAATAATGTTAATAGAATAAATCCAAGGAAACAAGCACATTATAAAATTAACGTTCAATCATATTTTTAATATTGTTAATAATAAAAAGACCAATTTATAATTATTATCACTACATAGTTAGCACTTCAGCTTTTTCATAGTTAGGTGGCAATGTCGAATGTTTTCGACTGCATTCCTTTCACGGTTTCAGATAAACTTGCCAAAGTATATCAAAGACTGGAAAAAAGGAGTATCCATACAGGCTGAGGTAAACTGATATACCTACGGACGGCCTCAAGGCGCAAGTAGGTATAGCAGTCGCAATTGTAAGGCTAAAAGCTATTCCATTAGGATAGGGTAGTTTATTGACTTCAAATACAATATTTAATACATAATATGGTCATGAATACATTCAGGCACATGAAGTTAACATTATTACTTATATAAAATAAGATACATAATTTTTTATATGATTAAAATAACTATCAAAATCACAACTAGGGAAAAACATTCACTGAGAACAGCTCATCAAATTAAAACTATGAGAGCACGGAAAACTAAATTACACCAAGAGTTATTGCAAAAAGTGATGAGATCATTTATACATAGTGACTCTGTACCCCAAGAGAGGTTTAGTCACCTGAGCGGCTTTTAAGATTCAGATTTTTGGGAGGGATCGGGCCCTATTTCCGAGTTTTTAAATTAATTTGATTATATTCCTCCACTTTTTCATGTCGGTTGTTTTCGCCTTCCAGTTTCGGATACCTAGACAGTTTATGTCATCTATAACCTCCTGTAGCCACGTTGATCTTGGCCTCCCTCTTTTTCCTTTGCCACTTGGCTTCCACTCAGTCATCGCATAAATTGTGCTGTTTGAGCCTGCTCTCCACACATGTCCCAACAATTTCAACCTTTGCTCTTCCATCACACTTATGATATCCCTCTGGATGTCTTTTTTCGGTTCTCCATCTGTTCTTTTCCTATATTCATTTTGAGTTATTTTCTTGGGTCCTGATATGACTCTTAGTATTATCTTCTTCTGAAATCATTTACACTATGAAAACAATGTTGTAACAGAGAAGCTCTTATACTAATTTGCTGGAAGCACCGGTATTTAACTTTCCAACGATTTCTTGTTTATAATACTTTCGAAATACATTTTATAAGTTGGAATCTAGACGATTATTTTGCGATAAGCAGATTGTTTATCTCGACGGTACAAGAGAGGTCGTATTACGAGTATTATAATCACGAATATTCGCGTGGGATACCAGCAGATCAATATTGAAATGTATACTAATCAGAGACTTATAAATGTATATACAAGGAAGCAGAAGAATTTTGAGCTTCTCGAACAGTTTATGGCACGGGTCGCCATATTGAACATTTGCGATATTACAGACAGCCATTTTTTTGTAATGAGAACACTTTTGGAGCATTTGCTGCTCCGACCCACAGTATAACAACATAGTTAAAATGACTATGAACGAGTGCAAAATAAACTACACGTAGAATATTTTAACTTAACAACTTCTAATCTGCTTCCAAGCAAATACTTAATATAAGATCTTTGAGCATAAGCAATCCATATGAGACGCTCAAGTTAACCTTAAATGACGAATTATAATGGTCCAAATACAGATCCTTGAGGAACTCCTCTTGACACCGGAGTCAATTTTCATTCAACTTTATTGAAACTCACGTACTAAGACCTGTGTAAGCGAGATACTATGAAAATATTACCAGCATTTGACCACTGACATCGGAATATTTAAATGTATATAAAAAATATTTGATTTATACACAGTCAAAAACAGTAACCAACTCTTTCCACTACTGTTTAAGTGAAGGTTATACTTACTACTACTGAACACTTTTACTGCAGACTTCTAGATTGCATCCCCAAATTCCCAATTTTCCCACAAGTTTTGGCAAAATAATTCAACTCTTGGAGTTTTCCTCTTTCATTCTTTATATTGGGAGATTCTTCTCTTAGAATAGAAGCCTCCAGGGGATCTAGCATTGAAGCCGCATTGGGCTATTTATTTATTCTCTTCTCTACATGTATAAATATCTTAAGCGTTATTTGCTAGCATTTATTAATAAACCCTGACAATTATTGGGGTATGTCTTGAATTAAAAAAAAATAGGATACAGAAACTTACTTTGTGAACCTTTCACTAATAAAATTAATACCTACCAAATGAAAAGACAAACAGTGAATTGTAATTAGCTCAAGATATCCTTTTATTAACAGCCCTTCATTAGAAATTGGAAATGAAAGTCATTATTAAACAAAGAAATAATAGTGTTTAATAAACTTTCAAGGAACCACCAAAAGTATGAATAGAATAAAGCTGCTATATCATGATCAAAAGCTCCGAGCCCGATATATTTAACTGCTCGTTAACGGTGGTATGGAGTCAAACATTGTGGCAACCTACATCATTAATTCATTGTTTTACAATAATTTCCGAAAGTCAATACGTCCCATCCGCCTGTTCATCCAAAATTAATGATAAAACTCCAAATTGAAATCTTTTTCAATGTATGGAACTTTGTTAAAGTCAATATTAAATGTAAAGACAGTTTGACGATTTTTCAATTAATGGATAAGATTATGTTAATTAAAATAATGAAAGGGAACTTCATTAATCCAATTCCTGACTTTGTAGCACTCGCATTTCTTAATATTCGCATAAATTTTTTAAGTTTAACTTCGAGGATAATTCCTTATGATTGAATGAACATAATTTTGGGATTTAGTGTAAGTTTTGGTGCTGACTTTGGTAATAGAAACGATTAGGTCTGCCAAACCGATGTTGCTCATGTGGTTATTATGCCCACAGTGTCCTGCTTAACCAGGATTTTTATGGTTCGCCCATTTTAGGGTAGTAGCTACTACGTGAATATTGATGATCGTTTTTTAATGAACCTTTTGAACTGTATCATTTCAAGTGCCTTTTGTTGTACCATTCTCGAGACGACTTGCTTTCTCACCGTCTAGAGAATCTGACTTTCCACTACCCTTGTGATCCGAGGGGCCAGCTTAAGGACAGTCTTTTTTGACTGCTCAATTTCTGTAAGCTTGACTTTCCGAGGCAACTTGGAATTTTTCCGCACAGATCGCATTTATAGCCTTTTGGCTGTCGGAGTAATGACTGGTGCACAGTGCTGTGTATATAGATTCAACTTTTGCCAAGAATAGTATTTGCCGAAGAAGAGTAACACTCCTTTCTCATCCTGGCTATGAATATTCCTGCTCAAACACCTTCCTCCGTTTTAAAGCCACCTGTATCTGTATCTGTAAGAATTTGAAGGGTGGGTGACCCCCACAGCACTTAGGCCACAATTGGCGCATTGTGCATCCTTCCGAGGTTTAGAATTCCTTCTGGTTCGTCATCCAGCCCACTTGTTTGAAGTAGGCGATAACGTCGCCGGAAGTAAGCTCCCTCATGCTGGCTTGTGTTAGCCTGTACTCGCCGAATACGGAAAACCTAAATTGAGAGAGTGTCGGACATTCACAAAGAATGTGTTCGACAGTCTCATCTTCCTGTTCACATCCTCTACAGAGTGAAGTGTCAGAAAGACCCAGTCTGTAGAGGTGTTTTCGTAAGTGGCAGTGACCGGTCAGAATACCCGTGGCTGTCCGAAGGTTCTGTCTGTTCATAGTCACGTATTTTTTGGCTACTTTGCTGTCCGGTTACTGCAGCAGTTCCTAGGCAAGCCTGCAACCCTCTGCATCGTCCCATCTACCCTTAAACTTATCAAGGGAGTGTTCCTTTATTAGGTCAATCATAGCCGACGCCGACAGACCAATGAAAGTGCCAGGTCCCAAGAGTTTTTGGGAGGCTGCTTTCCTGGCTAGTGTGTTGTAGTCGGCAATGTGGTTACCTTTCGATTTACTGTGCCCCTTGATCCAGCCTAGAGTGACTTCGTTGTTGCTACAGGCTTCGATCAGGGACAGGTGACACTCCAGTACTAGGCCTGATGTGATACGTGGTCTGTTCAGGGCTAGTAGTGCTTGTCTACTATCCGTAAAGATGTGAATTTTATTACCTGTGTTTCTTTTGGTAATCTCTTTTGCGGCGATGTAGATAGCAGTGAGCTCTGTTTGAGCAACGCTGACATTACAGCCCATCGCCCATTTGATGTTTAGATTCAGAGATCTGGAGTAAATTCCACATCCTGAGCCCATGTTGGTCTTAGAGCCATCCGTGAAGATGCGGAGTGCGCCTTCTTCTGATGTGTCTTGTGTGTTATATTTGATGATTACCTTGTAGGGCCTGTGGAAGGCATATTGTGGTGAGATTGCGTCCGTAATTGCCTGCAGCAGTGGGACCTCATTGAGTGCCTCACGCCATAGGTTACGTCTCAATCTACCAGCTTGTATACCGGTAGAGCGTAAGCGTGTTATGGTCATCAAAATAACCTCCCTGATGTGTATGTCAAGTGGAGTGAGACCAAGGATCACCTCCATCGCTCTGGTTGGTGTGGTTCTCATGCCTCCTGTTGTGTTGAGGCATGCTGTTCTTTGAATTTGATCCAGTTTACGGACGACTGTCAGCTGGTTTGCCGTACGTTAGCATAGGTCTGATGATGGCAGTGTAGATCCAGGCTGTAACCCTAGGTGACATTCCCCAGGTACGGCCGATGGTTCTGCGACACTGTTCATAAGAGATGTATGCTTTTTTTACTCTGTTTTCTAGATGAGAGTTCCATGTTAACTTACTGTCAAATGTGACACCTAGATATTTCACCTCTGATGAGAACTTAAGTTCGGTATTTAGGAGCTTTGGCACTTGATGTTTTGCAAGCTTCCTTTTTTTCGTGAAGAGTACCATTTCTGTCTTCTTTGGATTTATTGACAGAGAATGGTCTTTACACCATTGTTCTATGATGTTGAGGGCCTCTTGCATTAGAGCACAGAGTATCTCCTCAAATCTTCCTGTTAGTAGAATGACTAGATCATCTGCATAAGCTATTGTGTAGAAGTTGCCATCATTGAGGCGGCTGACCAAGGAGTCTAAGACCATGTTCCACAGTAGTGGTGAAAGTACCCCTCCCTGTGGACACCCTTTTACAACCAAGCCTTTGATGGTAACATCGTCTACACTGATTTTCATTACTCTTATGGTTTGGGGGATATTCTTGTTGGCAAGTGCGTTCGTTATCTTAGGAAAAGTGGTTTTGTCGAACGCACCTTCTATGTCTATGAATACGCCCAGGGTGGACTCCTTGTTTTCCAGCGATCTTTCGATGCGGCCCGCCACAAGGTGAAGAGCCGAATCGGTTGATCTCCTCGGAGTGTATGCATGTTGGTTTGGGTGCAATGGGTTTCGCGTTATCACTGCATCTCGTATATATCGTTCGCACAGCCTCTCCAAGGTCTTCATTGAAAACGATGTGAGGCTGATGGGTCGATATGCTTTTGGAGTAGAAAAGTCCATTCTTCCTGGTTTTGGTATGAACACAACTTTGACTTCTCTCCAACCTTTTGGAATATACCTCAGTGCCAATGAGGATCTGAGGATTCCTACCAGGTGCGCCGTTAAAGCATCCAGGCCCCACTGAAGTAGAGCTGGTTAAATGCCGTCTGTTCCTGGTGATTTAAAGGGGGAGAAGCAAGAGATGGCCCACCTTAATCTGTCCGCGTTGACGATCTGTCGCGCTATCCGCCAGTCATCATCCGTCGGGTTGTGGTGTTCCTCTTCCTTCCATGTTACCGTGTTAGCAGTTTTGGAGTCAGGGAAGTGCGTTGACATTAATAGAGCCACCTGTGTAACAAGACGTTTTCGCATGAGTTGAAGATCCCTTCTCTCATCCTTCTTCACCTATTATGTTTGTTCAAAAGCTATTCATTTGGAAAACTTCCATCCCATAACTCGTATATGAAGCTCGTTATACATGTTACTGTGTAGTCTGCTAATGGGCGTGACTGATCCAGCTTTGCATTGTATGTAAATATGTGGTGGTAGGTTCAGCAAGACTTTTGATGCGATTGTTTTCTCAAGACGACTTCTCGACCAATACTAGTCCAATTTGACTTCAATCTTCAGTCCCAACATAACAGTAGTAGTGTAAGATACCATTAATAGAAATTAAATACTTTAGAAGAGTCAGGTAAATGTGGGATAAGAGAAAAATAGATTTAAAAAAAAATCTGAAAATACAATTCACAAAAGCGACAGATTAAGTGGTGAGAGTACCTGTGACCAACTTAACAGAAATGACTGGTAAATACTGTTTTGGGGGCATAAATGTGAAAGAGAGGAGTATAGGCAGACCAAGAAGGGCGTGGGGTGAAATAATATAGGAGCATACTCTATATGTCCAAGAAAGAACAAAATACTTCCCCTCCATGGAACACCCACTACTGTAGACTCGATTGGAGTCGATACACTCTCCGGAGAATACGCCATTGTTGCCATTGTTGTATAGCTTTCTCTCTTTCACTCGCAGAATAGCTATACGGAACATAATTATTATTTGCCGAATTTGTATATATATTTTTATTTACTGATGAAGTAATGAAAATTTCTGTTGATTGAAAATATATTAAAAACGGGCATTTTCAGCCTGCTTGGAAATAAATTCAATGAGAGATGGTATATTTGTTTTATATGTTTATTACAATACTCATCATCAATGATATTCCCATAATAAAATATCAATTGGTTTTCAATCTACAGTAATGTTTACTAGGCAGATAATCACCATAATCGTATTAATGAAGATTAACCTTCTAACTTAATGCCTTTATTAGTCGGCTCAGTTGGAATCTATTTAATACTAATTTAGGAAATTGGATGTTATTATAGTAGACGCATTTATGAGAGCGGACCACAATGTGATGTAAAATGAATACCTGGTCTTTGTTAAGTTCACAACAAAAATATACAACTATTGTACGGTGTGTAAGAGCCAAATGGAGTACACTTATTATTTCGGTTACTGTAAATATCTATGAAAAAACACGTCAAATTCAAATTATAAATTGACATTCTTGAACGTAAAAATGCGATCCCTACCCTACCCCAAATTTATGAATGGAGAGTATAGGCTTGTGAAGAGCCGTTTTTCTCCTACCTTACCCAAAACTCGGGCGAAAAGTAATGTTTAGCAGCCAAATGGCGAAAAATAATGACGCACAATTTTTGAAGTTTTCCACCATTATTTGTCAATGGATGACATTGACATTTCACATGAGTTTTTCAATTAAAGGTCAGTGAATGTGGAAGTTTTTCGTTATACCTTCCCATTTTTTGGCTTATTCGGTAGGCGAGAAACAGTTGTGTCTCACACATGCAGGAAACGCTTTAGCAGCCCTTCACTATCAGCTTTTAATCGTCATTTTCTGCTCTTGTGACACAATATACTATCGAAAGGTCTCGTCATTCTCCATTTGAGAATGTTATTGTCTTTAAGTTTATTGCAACAATATATTAAAAAATTGCAATTTTTTACTTAGTAACCTATAGCGTTATCTTCGTAACTTTGTCCACCAGACCAGAAATAAAATAAAACATCTGGAATCACCCTGCATATCATTTGAGAGAGCATGTATTTATGAAAATATTGACATTTTCAATCATTTCGGCTGGAAAACAGCCAAAAACGATAAGTCACATACTATAAAATTATAATTTAATAAACTCGTGTTTTTGAGTAAAACATTCCATAATCATTAGCAAGTCCACTTCCAGAAGATTTAATGAGTCTGCTTTTTTAAAATTAGGTCCACATATTTTATTTTATTCACACAAAATTTTGTAAGTAATTCAAAATAAATAAATTCTACGCGAGGCACGTTACAAATTTTAGTAAACGAGCCCATTGTCCGTTGGTTCATCGATTGATGTCAGTTTCTGTGTCGATGTTTGGACTAGTATTAGTTACAGAATGATCATGATATCTTCTCTTTTGTAGTTTCAAGTCTAGGTCTATGAGATTTGAGTAAATTAAATTGAGTCTGTCAGTATCGCTCTTATTATTCATTGGATGTTCTTCTTGTGATATTCTAGTCATTTCAATAAAAAGTCGTTGTGAGTTAAGCAACAAAAAGGAATATGGTATTAAAATACCAGTACCAGAATTGGAAACAATGCCATTCAGTGGTACACAGACGGCTCGAAAGCAATAGAAGGAATTGGGATAGGAGTGTTCTGGCCAGGAACCAAACAGTCTGAAAAGTTGGGAAAAAACCCAAGTATTTTTCAAGCGGAAATTCATGCCATAAGAAAATGCGCCCAGCTTAATATTGTTAAGGGATACAGAATGCAAAGGATCATCAAAATGTGGGACATAACATATAACAATATAGAGGCTAGTCATGGAGAGAAGCATCAACTTCAGCAAAAGATGGAAAAGCATGGAAAAAATTTGCCTATAAAATCTTAAATGTACATCCAAAACTTCAACAAATCCAACACTCCAGTGGCCAGTGAGTCACGTGAAAGATGAGCTCCTCCAAACTGATTGTACCCCAAATATTAGCTCGTTCCAACTGACTCCGTACAAACCTTACATTGCAAATATGAAGTCAGGTGTTCATATACCTACCTGCCCCAGGATATAAATAACAAGAATGTTATCATGTAGTGTGACTTTTAAAGTGTAGTGTAAATATATTTACTCATCAAATGTGTTAATGTGTTGATGTTTTAACGTATAAATATATAATGAACTTCACTTGAATATACTTTACAAAATAAACAACCCTAGGCCAGCTCTGTTTAAAGAAAAAGCAATCCCACTTAAACGGTAATTTTCTGCCAAAAACATACCTCCCGCAGCAAGTAGCATTATCCTTGAGTTTTCCATTTGCACACACTTACTTCAAATTTAATTAGTTTTAAAAAGAATCTTCTTAGTTTAACAACTTACTACTATATTAAATATTATAAGTAATTTGCGGTTTTTGTCACTACCGGTTATTCTCATCAACGTATCATTTGAAAACGAGTTAATCATTTAAAGGTAAATTCACCTTTATATCCACTCGTGAAATACTTTCAATGGTAGTAAAAGTTATATTCAAATCTCACTTTTATTACAAAAGACTAAATTATTTTTCACGCTGTCAAAATTGTTTTTTAAACAACACACATTTTAACGACCCTTTCTTTTATCAAATGTAGGTATTAAATAGGTGATGCAATTGTTTCAAGAAGATATATATGGAGACACTAACACCAACGGAAGACTTCATCGAGACCTTAAGCTCATTCCATGAGAATTGTTTCAGAGACTAGTAGTTTTTCTGTTCCTTGTCTCTGTCCCTGAAATAATTTCAGGATATCTGGAGTCTTCAGTTGGTATAAGTCTTCCTTAGTAGTCTTCCAGCTGTACCCTGGGTCTCTTGTTACCCACAAGTATGTGAATGGAGCTTTCTCCATATATTTAACAAAATTTACCATTCGGCTAGAGTGCCCTGTTAGATCACTACTCAAAACGCTAATGCATTCTCACCCTGGATTATGCATTCTTCCATTTGGCTTGGTATCTTTGATTTATTCATGCCTACTACATCTTTCCAATGACCCAATCTCCTCAGTATTTTTCTTGTTTTAGAGGGAGTATGGTCTGTTCAATTTCGGTTTCTTCGTATTACTAATTCTTGTGAAGTGGATTGCCATCGTTTGTGATGGTTGCCCTGTAGGTTTTCTCCAGTGTACTTTGTACTAGCTGGTATATTCTGTCGAAACTCATTCGGTTAACATGCTGGTTCTATTCTATTCTTCTTTTTTCCAACCAAAAATGTTGTTAAGAAAGTATGGAAAGTATGAAAATTACTTCGATTCGTCAATAGTAAACATATTGATACCAACCACTGGATATAATAATAATAAATTTATTATCCACATAAAGTATATAACAGAAGCACAATATAGTGTAAGATGAACATTACACAATAGAAACAACTTTTCGAATGTTTTCAACTGATGTGACTCATTGAAAAATTCCATTGTCATATAAACAGCGCAAAATACATCATTTTTGTTGATAAAATAGCATTTACAATGTGTAATAGCAAGCAGGAATCAATCAATAATTCTTCAATCCCAGAGCCGTTGAATTTCTACCGGTAATTGGATATTGAATAGAATACAAAAGTAATAAATTATTAGGACTACATTGAATTATATTTCATGAACCTCATCAAAAATTTCCGTTGTGGCAAGAACAACCGCTTCGAAATGAAGAATAATATCATTGTGATGACTCAATTTAATATTTCAAAAATTGATTATATTGACATATTATAACAGAACAAAAAAGAGCAGATTTTCCAATTTAAAATCACTTTCTCGCTACAGACATAATAACCCCAACATCGGTATCCTCAATAAGGTGCAAAATAAGTTTAGGTATAGATTTACAGAAGTGCACAAAAGGCTTTCTTTCTTGGATCAAACGTGTTCCAGCTATACTTTTTGGTCGGTAATATTATATATATATATATACCTACCTCGCTTCTTTCCAGCTTTTCCCTTTTTTATCCAGTAATCCAGCTATTTTCTTTTTCCAAGTTTTTCTGGGTCTGCATCTTTTTTCATTCTTTTCAATTTTTGCTTTTCATATTCTCTTTACTGGCCTTCGTTCATCCAGACGTTTCAAATGTCCCCACCATTGTAGTTGTTTTTCTCCTATAAATTCTAAGGTTGATTGTGCTCCTAGGTATTTTCTTATATCTGTGTTTTTCATTATATCCTCTTTTGTTGCAACATTCCATCTCTGTCACCTGTATTTTACTTTTTTGTTGTCCTGTTAACACCCATGCTTCGCATCCATATGTGAGTATTGGTCGATATAGCGTTTTGGATACTTTCAATTCCGTTTCTTCAGATATTCCTTTTTTGTTAATGAACTTGGCATTCATGGCTTAGTATCCATAGTTTATACAGTTCACATTCCAGAGAGAAAGGGCTGGGAAGCAGGGCCTCCTATAACAGCGAATCTCAACTGGTACACTGATGGCTCGAAAACAGACTCCGGAGTAGGAGCTGGAATATATGGGGTACAAGAGAAGATCACGATCTTTTTATGCCTAGGGAAACATGCTAGTGTCTTTCAGGCAGAGGTACTGGCGGTGCAATGCTGTGCAGAAGAGTTGATGAGACAGGAGGTCGATAACCAAAGAATCGTCATCTACTCCGACAGCCAAGCAGCACTTAAGGCGATACGCTCATATAAGATAACATCAAATCTTGTGTGGGAGTGTCGGAAGGCCCTAAACAGACTAGGTAGTCATAATAGAGTGACCCTAGCATGGGTACCAGGCCACCAAGGAATAAAAGGCAATGAAAAGGCTGACGAATTAGCCAAGCAGGAAGCAACGGAGGTCATGATAGGGCCAGAACCTTCCTGTGGACTTGCAAAATGCCTAAGTAAAGAGAGCATCCACAAATGGATAAACAACCAGGCGTTGCGCTGGTGGTATAAGACCCCAGGACAAAGACACGCAAAATTATTCCTTGAAAGCCCTTCGACAAAACTGTCACACGACCTACTAAGTCAAAGTCGGGAAACGACGAGGATGATGGTGGGAATGCTGACCGGACATTGTAGGCTGATGAAACATATGCACACGATTGGCCTTGCAGATGACAGCCTATGCAGGTTCTGCCAAGAAGAAGAAGAAACCGCGGAGCACATACTCTGTTAGTGCGAAGGCCTAGCAAAGGTGCGGTTTTACTTATGCGGAGAAGAAAAACCGAGGGCAGAGAGCTACGCAAAGGAGGCGGTATCCAGGCTATTAGGTCTAATAAAAAGAATAAAGCTAGATATTGAGCTCTAGATATAGGGAGGACCACAATAGATCTGCAAAGGTCGCAGTGGGATGGGACAAAGAGCCACTCCAATTCTAATCTAATCTAATCTAATCTAATCTAATCTAATCTAATCTAATCCATAGTTTGTTAGTTTTAACTTCCTGTGTTCCGTTTTCGTCTACTATTGTTCCAATGTACTGAAAATGTTCAGCTTTCTCTATTTTGTCTGTATCTATTCTTACATTTATTTTGTCTTTGTCATCTCACAGAAGTGAAGGAAATGCTCCCTTCATTGAATTAAACCTGTTTCAGCTCTACTTTTTGTTCGGTAAACTATCCACAATGAAAAAAAAATGTTTAAATGTCCCGTAATTTCGAAATAGAGAAATAGTACATTCCATAAAATGATGATGGAGTAGAATAATTAATAATTTAGAAAAAAATATTATAAATGTGGCCATCATTATTGTCTTGAACTCGTCTACGCCATAAATTTTGAACAATTCTAGTATTTGAGAGAAACTCGATAGTTTTAAATTGTTACCAATAATACATATTTTAAATATCTTCTGTATGTTCCTTGTGGTATATTATTCATTCTTTTTTTAATTTCTTGGGAAATTAAACCACAATATTTTTAAATTCTTTATTTCAACGTTTCGGTAGCGTTCCAGCTACCGTTGTCAAGAAAAAATAAGTAGAAATTAATTTTTATCCCTAACTGACACAACAGAAAAAATTTGACTAGACAATCAAAAATTATTTTAAAGTTTAAGACTGCAAAATTTTGTTATCAAATTTTTATTAGATTCATTCATAGTAGATCATATCTGTGGCAAAATGTGAAATGAAATATTCCATTTTATGACATTCCAACGATATAATAGTCTACTAGAAATGAATCCAGTGAAGTGCACGTTCCAGGAACGGTTTTTATTGGGATAGCGCGTTTTTTTCGCTTATATTGGAAATGTTGTTAATAAAACGCGTTTCTTGTTAGTTTTTTTGTGTATGAATATTTAAGTTTTTGAAATATGTATACTCAGTTTTGTGATTTTGTGTATTGAAATGTGTATCGATTAACAACTATTCAAATTATAAATCATAAGAAAACCTGGATAAAAACTTATGATGCTATCCTGATAACGCAGGTAATTGATTATTGGAAATTTCTCTTTCTAACATTGGTAACCAAATTTGACTACATTCGGCTGAAATACTAGCTACACATTTATCTGCATTTAGTTGTATTAAAGCACTTTCTTTGATTTTCCGTCTTTTATTATTGGGTTCTTTTAATATTATTTTTGATGAATCCCATTGAATTTGATGACCCTCTTCCCAAGCATGTTTGCAAATAGCTGACTCAAAGAATTCCCTATCTTTGATATATTTTTTGTGTTCGTTTATTCGTACTTTCAATGGTCTAGATGTTTCACCTAAATAAAATTTGTCGCATTCACATGATATTTGATATATGCAGTTTTTTGAAGATTGTTCTTCATTCTTTGGTTTCGTTTTTGTTAGTATTGATCTCAATGTATTATTCGATTTAAAACTAGTTCTAATATTGAATTGGTTACCAATTTTTTTAATTCTTTCTGATAAACCCTTAACATACGGTATTGTCAAGTTTCTAAAAATTATGTTAGCTGAATTATTAATATTATTGTTATGGGGTATTAACAATGAGCCCCTCTCTATATGCTTAATCTCCTTATTTACAAATTCTGCAGGGTAATTATTGTTATTTAAAACATCTTTTAAAAAATCTTGACAACGGTAGCTGGAACGCTACCGAAACGTTGAAATGAAGAATTTAAAAATATTGTGGTTTAATTTCCCAAGAAATTAAAAAAAGAATACATATTTTGTTTGGAAATTTCTCAAATTAAATGATTCATTTCTAGCCTGCTGGTCACATATCTAGATCAATATATTCCGAGCAATGTTGATTCGAATACATCCTGGTACTGTGGGAGCACCATATCGTTGAAAAGCGTAATTGTCACAAACTTCTTCTACTTGAGATAACTAGTATTGTGAAATTTGTTTTTGGTATCCTGGTAAATGAAGCTTCACTTCAGCATCGACTGTATTTTCCCAACATTAATACTGTCACAGACACCACAATACAACATGTTAAAAAATTACTCACTTTTTCCAATTAAAATTTCCATCAAAATTTATTTTCATTATATTGTTTTATTTTGTTCCCAATTATACCAAGCAAATTGAAATCAGTGAATGTGTTTTTTATCTTGTGGTGTATTTATTATTATTTTTCTTAATTTCCTTGGAAAATTAACGGAAATAATAATGTGTAGCATGTAACATCTGTACATATTATATTAATTGCGCATGTCAGGGTAATTACAAACGTTGTTTGAAAATAAGTTTTATCTAATTCCGCTATCAAATGTGGCACTTTGAGTCACTCCTTGACGTTAGGCAACGTCACATTTTTCATAACCTTCATATATCAGTTATGAAAAGTAGTTGAGTAATAACTTTACGTAACTGTTTCAGTTTCGGAAAATAATTCATTATTTACTGTAAAAACTGACAATTATTCCATTATTCAAACTGACAATTACCCCATTATTTTAATTCAATAGTATTTTAAGATTTATGAACATTGGAAACAACATTATCAAGGACACATTTATTTAAAGTAAGTCTATTTTCTGGGTGAATACTTTATAGTAACAATACTTACAATATAATATTATCATTGTAATTGAAGATTTTATTAAATATCATGAAAGCGTGGAATTAGATAAAACGTTGTACGTAAACACGTTATGAAGAGAGAGACATTGTTGAACTTGCGTAATTTGCAGAACTCGCTAGCGCTCGTTTTGGTGAATAATACGCTCGTTGAACAATATCGCTTTTCTCATAACTCCTTACGTAAATAACTATTACTAGTGGGAAGGTCAATCTGCATCAGGCTACCTGATTTCTTTTTTATTAGTGGAAAATCAAGTTTACATACATTCATGTGCTACTTAATTTTGCACTCTAAAAATAAATATCAATGCTATTTTTATTCGTGAGTCAAAAAACAGACCTAGCAACTCTGCTTTTTTTTGGAATTTAATTGGAAACTGCAGGAATTCTCTGTAGTTAATATGAATAAAAATAAAGCATTCTTCATAACACTTTGTTTGTTAACTCGATCCAATTTCACGACTAGCTTTCTCAACTCAATCTCCCGGGATATTTCTCTTAATACTTTTTCATTTTTCCAAATTGGCTTATAACTTCATTACTTCTAAACGCCGACTGACCGTTTTTTCCGTGTATTTCTTGATTTGATACGCAGAAATAAGGTTTAATTAGATATAATCTCCACGCAGCGTTCACAAAAACTATGCATTCACCTTCTAACAAAATTCATTACTTTCCACACTAGTTATAACACTAATTTTTTGTTGTTCCAGCTAAACCGCCACCAATAGTTTTATGGTACAGAGACGACACATTAGTCAGTAACACTAGTGTGTTTTTAGGAAACACTGGCGGTATATCACAAGTACGAAGCGAGTTACGCGTTTCTAGGTTGGGACGACAAGATGTTGGTAAACAGCTCACATGTCAAGCGTCCAATAATCCTAGAACTCCACCTATAACAGCAACTTTGAAGATCGATATGAACTGTAAGTTACAAACACTTTTAAACTTTCACATTAAATTTGTGGCGTACGAGATGGTGTAAATTTGTGGTTGTCTATTCACCCGATTATCTTCATACAAATCTGATCACTATTTTACTGACAATAGCGAAATCTATTGCACCAGTATTACCATTCCACTGGGTCGCTCGCTTTGTCAAATCTCGCTCATCTGTGAACCTACAGCCAGAATCGGAACAAAAACAGAATGTAGTTTCCACGGCCTTTTCTGTGGGCTATAGTTGATTTTCTGTTCATTCAATTTCAATTTGGTATTGTTATTTTGTAATGGATGGCAGAAATTATCTTTTGCAGTCCAAGGGTGAAAAATTCATAACGCGACTATTTTTGAAGTTTTCAACCATGTCACTCGATTACTTTCACTTTTCACGTGAATTTTTCATTTAAACGTCACTGTATGTCAAAGTTTTTTGTTATATTCTCCTATTTTTTTGTTTATTCGGGGGGCGAGAAAACATTTGTATATCACACATCCAGGAAATGCTCCAGGAGCCCTTAACTATCAACTGCATCTAATAATCTTGGCTGCTAAAGCTCTTGTGACACAATATACTATTTCCTCCCTAGCTAGGGTGTGGATGGTTTTCAATGCCGCAGTCGGGCTGCACCCATTATGCACAGACAGGCAAGCCTCTGTGGTTGTCTATTTACTCGATTATCTTTATACAAATCCGATCACTTTTCCACTGACAATAGCGAAATTTATTGGACCAGTATCACCAATTCACTGGGTCGCTCGCCTTGTCAAATCTCGCTTATATGTAAACCTACAGCTAGAATCAGAACAAAAACAAAATATGGATTCCACGGCCTGTTCTGTGGGCCATAGTAAATTATCTGTTCATTTCAATTTCAATTCAGTTTTTTTATTTGGTGATGAATGGCGAAAATTATTTTGGCCTTACGCCTAAATCCAAAAAGGAAGAAGAAACATGTTGTTCTTGTATGCTCATTCCACCCTTTACGTCACCACTATACAAACTGGGTGGATAATTCAGCGATTAAGCCCAGTATCGCAAGAAAGAAGTCCCTTTTATACGATATGAACAACATTTGTGCGTGTGTCAGCATTGTCAAAGCTGGTACAATTGTACAGTACATTTTGAAACCTTTTGTACATTCCCAATGTTTCTGGTGCATTTCTTATCTTATCATTCATAGACACAAATTTTTTTATCGAAAATTGACCAGTTTTAAATAAACATAAAATAACTTTCCCTAATATAACTTCACACACAAATTCCGCTCCTCTTTATTGCCCTCTATCAAATTATAGACGAACTATACTCTCCAGCTGAGCCGAGATGATTGTTCCGGAGAATCCCATACTTGTATTTTTTCAGCTCAGCTTTAGCGGTAGCGTGATCTTTGAACAAATTAATAAATATTTGTTTTATTATGATTTGTTTTTTTTGTATTGCGCTTAACACTTTTCAATTTTACCTTTTTATTTACCTATCAAGTTTTAACTGAATTTAACCTGTTTTACTTTCTCACTGAAATCAACTGAAACATTGAAAACGCTGTACACGCATAATTCGTGTTTCTGTACAATCAAGGAAAATCTGGTACACTTTTCACCAAAATCTCTGGCAACACTGGAGTGTGGATGTGTTGAATTTTTGCCTATAATAGAGTTATTGATTGTCCGCAGTATTCACAGCAAAGAATTGCATTTAACACTCCACCTACTATGTATCACTTGCTAGGAGAAGAGTACAATATGGAAAACTTGGTAGCTTATCTACGTGCTATTCAGTATCTACACAAAGTTTAATTTATTACCAAAATTGTTTTTTTTATATATATCTTTACTGTAGTAGTACTTAATATTTAAATATCTATTGTTCATTTGGTAGCGCTAATAACCTAAAGGGTTGATGCGCTTTATTTTTCTTAAATAAAAAAAAAAAAAAAAAATAGAGTTATTTTTATTACAATGATCGTTTCACTTGATTTGTTTATTATTTATTCATTTAAATTCTATTTCAATTCATTGAGTATCGTTTCACACACTAATATAATATAATTTCGATGTTTAATTGAATTCTGTGTAAAAAATATTGGTTTGCTAGAGAAGTATATTATATGTTTAAAAAAATATTTCAATAGTTTTTAATTAAACATCTTCTCAAAAGCCACTCTATGTTTTTCAATCATTTTTGTTTGAAATAGTTGGTTAAAAAATTTTTAATCATAAAAACACTATCTATCTTCAAGATAGATTTCATACATGCATGAAGAATTTCGAATTTTCCAGTCGGTCCATTGGACGTAAAAATTTTGGGATCCAATCAACCCTTGTCAGCAGGAAGACGCTACGATTTATTATGTCAAAGTTCCGGATCCCGACCTCCTGCTAGTATAACATGGTGGAAAAACGGCCAAAGATTCGAAAGGACAAATCACACGGTAAGGATAAAGAAGTTTTTTGGTAAACGTAGACAATTTGATCAAGATTATTTTGCTCTTATCACAGGAAAATAAATTCGAATAATAGTTTGGGAGTTATTCGCTCCAAACTAAATGTCAAGCGCCTCTAAGGTAACTGATTATACATATTAGTTTGGTAATTTAATTGAATAATCAATTCGGTGGAAATAAAAAAAATCGAAATCTTTGAATTAGACTAAATGAACACTTACAAGCATACAAATAAAAACAGACAGATAAATCCCTAACCGCAAAACATCTACCCAACACCAAACCACTGATTATAAAGAGAACAGATACGAATCCCGGTACAACATCAAACGATTTTTAGCTCCGTCGACAATGACCTTGGACCTTTAACTCGGTATGGCCGCGATGTTGCCAGTTTAAAATATTACCAAACTGCACTGTTGACTCGGGGACAATAACAATTTCTAGTGCCGGATCTAGTTTTTTGGAAGTTCTCACTTAATTTTTAAAACTGCGCCATGAATTAAAACAATAATCATAATTGAATATATATTTATGTATTCATTAAATACCTATATGTACATTCCTTCAATTTGTTATAAATAGTCATTATTCTGGGGAGATTAATTAATAAATATATTTTTAGATAACACAAATAATTACAAAAATCAACCAAATTTTAAAGTACATATAATTCTTAATTTATTTATTATCAAAGGGAATACAATATACACCTATGCAAGGGAGAATTTTGATAATAATTTGTAGCACCAAAGTTAATATCAAGAACTTTACTTTTCTTTCCGAATAAAATTTATTTGGACAGTCTCTGTATGAACAATACACTCCGCCGTGATGTTTATTCATTTTATAAGAATAATAATCTATACCACTATATTTTTATAGTTAATATTACCACAACGCACAATTGATTAGTCAAATAACACAATTAATATCGCCGATTGAACACCTTCAAACAATGAAGCAAACAAAAATGGCGGTATGAATTTTGAGCACAGATTACAAGTGATTCTCAGCATATTTTGACGTTTTGATTATGTTAGGTTAGGTTAGCCTTCACCATTATTAGTACATACATATTTATGGTATAATTGTTATACATTATAATCTTTTCAATTGTATAATTCTTTTAATGTTAATAAAATTGATTTAAAACAAGTGATTATCGAATATTTGTATCTGTATAACTATCACACTTGAAAAATGCTTATAAAATATTTGACCTATGATCGTAAATTGAAGGAAATATTATGCAAATTGACAACCCTGTGGACAAATTTCGCGAAGCAGCCCGAACGGAGTCGACATAAGACGATGGGCATTTAAATGGGCGTCAGGACATAGAAGACAGCAAGAAAATGTCTGACAATTTCCGACTGACGTCTGTCACGGGTGATGGCTCTCTTGACAAATATCTATCCCAGATCTATCCGAACTACCGGATTTTTCATGAAGTATCTACTACTAGAGATGGGTACGTGGGATCAAGAAAATGTTAAAAAGTCTCTTGGGGCCCATTCGTGAGGACTTTGGGAGTTAGATGGATCCAACTAACCTACATAACTTGATTGTTGATGATTTTGTTCGGTTTCATTGCTTCCGCTTGCTATTAAAACACTGGCCTAACAAATCGACCATTGCGGAGGCACCCTCTGGAGAAATTGTGATTCTGATGGCACAGAAGTGTGGCAGACCTCCTCATGAGCCCCCGACATACAAGACATTTGCTATTATTAACTCATCACGATATCTTAGTTATTATTAAGACTACAACATATAAAAAAATCGAAAATCGTACGAGAGCCAGTATTACCTATAAAATGGTGCAGGGTCCTTTGGGAATTTAATTTATAATAGAAATATAATTTTCGGCATTTGTACAAACGGTACCTGTTAACTAGACTATATTTACATTTATTTATATAATAAATAAATGTAAACCTATCCGAAGCTCATATCTAAAACCATCAACACTTTCTCAAAACATCCTGGGCACTTAAACTTAGCCGCAAGTGGTTTTATTAACAATATACGTGTGTTGAGAAAACATTCTGAAAGTAGAAAACTTCCTTGATTTATCTCCACGGCTGGTATTTAATATCAAGGAGAATTAAGCCGTTTCATTATTTTCAGTTCTTCCAGAAAATAAACTTCTTGTTTCTTCTCACAAATATGCAGGGCCTTGTGTCGGGTATTACCGAGTTTAATCCAAGACGCGAAGCGTATCTTTTGAAGCAAAATATAATTAGAAGCATTTTAATTTTGGCAGTAGCTAACTAAGCACATACTGTGACAATATGTCCAATATCGACAATGTATAACACACCAATGAGTTTTCGGGTCAATCATTTTGTGTACCGAAGAAAAAAATTTACCGTCATGCCTTTGTCATCGTCGAGAATGGCTTTTTATTTGATTAACAAAAGTTGGGTGTGTGTGAAACTGAATTTGCGGTGAATTGATCCGTAAAAAATTACTAAATTATAACTGAAATTGCTTTGGATGAAGATATGGAGGCCTGATTGAAAATTTGATCAATGAATCAAATTATTCGAAATAAGTTTTTTGTCACAACTTTTACGAACCTTGTACAGAATAAATAATTGACACTGTCAAACTCTCTGGTTAAATTTCGATCCTTAACATAACAGAGTATTTTAAATACCTACATCATGAGTTTTCGGAGGTTCGTTTTTTTAGTGAACTTCTTCAAAATAAATATTCTTTCCATACACTCCTCAATTGGACATTCTACTCAATTTAAGATTGCTTGGGAAAACTCAGTTCATTTTCATTTTTTGGAAGATTTGGTATTGAAGTGCCCTCAAACCATTTTAATGAGATCTCCGTTCATCTCTTCACGCTAAAAAAGTCATATCATCACCTGCAATATATCCATCTTTGTTTTCTACATGCACTGAAACAAATCTTGGTTCTTTTCTGTTCGTAGTTCCCAAGGCCATGGTAAGTCAGTTCAAAAATGTATGTTGGAACTTGTGGTTCTTATGCTTTACTTGCTCCAATTGGTTGTTCCACATAAATTATGTTGGTTCCGATTTTTCATTATTCCTTTTTGTCGAAGGAATCTGCTCTCCAAAGCAAGTTTTTCATGTTTGGCTGGTTATATCGAATTTCTACCCGGCTTGCCATTATACGAAATCAAGATCGTGCAGCCTGCAGTACAGCCTTCAGCGGACTAGCATATCACAGCTCGCAGGCATTATACCAATGAGCACGAAGTATAATGTAGATATGCCGTCTTACGGAGGAGACGTAAAACCGAGGTCCCGAGTCCATGGATGTTGGGCTCGTTAAAGAACGCTACCACTGGTTGGAACACTGGTGGGTTCGCCAAAATTTTTGGTTAGGGGTAGAGTGCTCCCGGCGTCGGTGATTAGCCTCAGTCGCAGAAATAGACCGACGTTAAATAACAGAATAAAAAAAATAAAAAAAGATCGTGCATCAATGTATCTCGACCATTTTGAAGATGACAACTCTTATTGTGGTGCTCCTTCGTCGTATTTATTCTCATGACTATGCAAAAGCCTTTTTTTCTTTGAAACAAAATATTTTTCGTTCAGACTCTTGTTATAGTAGACATTTTTCCCACTACTTTTCAAATACTTTTGTCATTGTTGCTGATGGATGTTTGATGCATTTAGCACTGTTTGCATTTGCAATTTAACTCTCCACCGTTTTTGCATTTAACTATATTTGCGTCCATTTGAACGCACTAATGGAATTATATTCTCGTGACTTCAAATCAATCTCCAATACCTGCCTCTTCAGCTCTTTAGCAGCTGGTGAAATCATATGGCAAAAGATGTTCTTAATTTATTGAATCTCATTCTAGTAATTATTACCACGCAGAAAAAGTCAATATTGGTTATAAATAATATTAAAATTTGAGCTGAAATGGACTCGATTTTGTGATATCCCATTGATCCAGTATAATATGTGTTGAAAATTCAGTGACTGATCATCGGAAAATCTCACACAAATAGCTAATTTTCTCTAGTCAGGATTTTCATGGCGGCGAACATTTTTATGCGAGTCCTCAAGAGCATTTACATCCCGTCATTTTACAAATTATGATGCAGATCCGGCTCATTTATATGCATAGGATATTTTCTGTAACTGAATTTCTGTATAGTATGTACATTAATGTTAAAACATTTTCTATTAATGCTCTCCCTCTTCGGAGATCACTTCGGGAATACGGTCTGGATATATTCACGCTTCGGTGTTTAATGAGTACAAAAATAAAAGAGAAGTGCATGAGAGAATTTACAGATGTGATTCGGTTGTTTAGTTTGAGATTTTCTTCTGTGCTTTGAAGTTTTCTAGCGCCGGAAAAGGTGAACAGCGAGAATAATTTAAAATGAACTTTGCAGTTTTGTTTTTAGTAATGGGTGGAAAATTAATCCTTTGATTTCCTTTGAGAGCAAATAAAGGGCTTTATCAATGTTCACTTCCTTCTTTGTTGTACTAGATATTATTTTAATATCCACTACTTTAGATGGGGTGGGGCAAAAATCTTACCGTTTTTTTTTCAATAACTATGAAGTTTCAATTACTATTCGATTTCCTTGAAGACTTTTGTAATTAACTATTGCCAAACTTCCACCAAATTTAATCTCCAGCAGTGTCTCCAGTACTATTAGATGGTAACATTTGAAAATATCTGTAGGCTTCCATTTAGGCAGTAACTTCATATAGGATGGATTCTTAACAAAGGAAGTAGAGCTTCCAGGAAGTACAGATATTCTGTCTCCGTCACTGCAATGACGAATTTATTTTAATTCAATTTCGAATGAATCGGCCCACAGTTCACCTCCTTGACTTGATTGATATTCTTACTCGTTTCAGATATTCGTATAATTTCAAATTTGGATGGACTTTTGCTTCCAATTTTACCTTTTTATAATGTTTGGTGGTAGAACGTTGAAGATTCAAGCTTGAAAAGTGGTTTATATTTGGTGAACTTGCTTCTGAATGTGATTTTTGCAAATCACTTTCTGTACAATATCCAAGGCAGTCCGCTATTATTTAATTAAAATAAGTGAGGATCCTAAGAATGGTTATAAATAATTATTCAGGATCAGAGTCACCGGAAGCTGGATCGTTTTTCAAGTCAGAAGAAGCTTTGTCGCTTTATTTTTCTGTCATCTCCTCAATATAGTTCATGGTTTCATGTCTCCATCAAAACCTTTTGGTTTGAAATAACCCTTAAGAAACCAACCACAATTTTCAGGATTCAATTTTACACAATTTGGGTCAGTCGCATTGAATTTACATAAATAGTGCGTGAAATATTTAGTTTGAGTGATTCCCAGTATGGCATTGTGTTCAAGTCAAAAATTCTAACTTTTTCAAGAAAATTTCCATTATCATTTTCGTTAAAAAAATTGTAACAAATATTTGATATCTGGAGTCATTTACTATGTTATCATTTTTTTGCGCGATCGATTTTTTTTTCTTTACAGCATCGGTTGTCAAGTCGGTAGGTTGTGTTTACTGGTTTCTAAGTCTAACACGTCGGTAAGTGATTAACTTACCGTTCAGACGTCGGTAAGTAAATTACTTACCGACGTCTTAGCCCTACATACATTTAAGTGGTCCTAAATACAGTATCCGCCAAAATAAACAGTACCGAAAATAAAAATTAATTTTTAATTTCTGTAATGTAAGTGTTCAAAATGTTCACCATTTCGACGCAAACAAGCTTCATATCGATTTTGTAAGTCAATAAACATATTTATAAAAAGTGGTTGATGTAACTGCCGGAAAATATTTTGTATTCTTTACCGTAATTCGGCAATATTCGCCGGCGGATTTTCCGAGTGAAATATTTTGTCCTTCACTATGCCCCAAATGTATGCGTCAGGTGGCGTCAGATCAGGTGAATGAGAAGGATATAAAATTTTTGTTGATATTTTATTGACACCTGTTCTAAGCTTGGACCATCATACGACCTTTTCCGTATAAACGAAAATAATGCTCTACCAAAAAAACTTTTTTTTCCGTTGTTAGAACCATTTTTAAATCAAATTTAACTGCAGCGTACTATTAATATATCAACTAATGACAATTAAGTCAAATATGACAAATCCATATTACATAAACAACCCCACAGCACTATCTGTTTCGGTACTGTTTATTTTGGCGGATACCGTAATATATTACTTCATTCATTACACAAAAGGAACAAAAAAAATAAGAAAATTGATATTTTTTTAACATAATCGAATAGAACAATATAAAAAGTAATAAATAGCATGAAAACAATTTCACCAAAATGCAAATTATATTTCAAACTGATCGAGAAGTATAAAATAAATGTCACTTTTGACATTTCCTTCATTTCGAAGAAATTTAAATTATTTTATTCGAAATTCGAATATTTCAATACGATCGTGCAAAAAATGGTATAAGCATTTCGAAGGTTAAGGGTAATACCGGTCTACAGCAAAATTGCTGTCGACCGGTAAACAACCCTTACCGTTCTTGATACTTAATATACTATTAATACCATACATGGCAGAGGTAAATACTTGAATTACATCAATTTTTTCATCAATACAAATGTCAGGTATATCAGTAAATGAAGCAAAATATTTTCGATACGTTTGGTTTCCCGAAGATAGCTTGCCCTATAAAAGCTGCAGTGTAATCGGAAAGCAGGTAGACCTAGACACACTTCGGATCCCAATTTTGATGCCAGTTCCGTAAAATGTATGCAATTAAGGTCATCACCTCATAAAATATTATAAACTTTTCACTGGAGTTTGTTTCGTTTCGTAGACAAGCCGGAAAAATAAAAAATATATAAATTCAATTAATAATGATTATGTCCATTTTTAAAAGGATTCCCTAATCAAATTATGTTCAGAGACTTACTTCATCCATATGAAATACTATTTTCATATGGATAACACGTTGGTGAAGGACGAACTAAGTTCGGATCTCAGGCTATATTAGTAGATTCGAATTTGGCTTGAATATTTAATTGATAACAAAATAGGATTAACATATGTGCTTCTTAGACCCTCTCCACTATAACCTTCGCAGATTTATTGTGTGTGAGCCCACCTGTTACTCTAGAGTCCCTTGTCTAGATCCGCCCTTATGACCCGACCTCGAACGCCAAACTGGCTTTTCCTTGCCTATCGTTAAAACTTCGCCTAGTCAGGCCTTCGCAGTAACGTATGTATACGGACGCTTCCTCATCTCCTTGGCAAAACCTTGTTTGTGTTTGCCTATCCGATGTTATTCATGTTCTCCTTTTATGGCAAAGGTTCTCTGATGAACATGCTGGCCTGTCTCATTTATTTCTTATCCAAGTCATCGTGCCTCTTCTCGGGCTGGTGAGTCTGCCCTTGTGTTCTGAGTGGCCTGGTACCCAGGCTGACACTTTATGATGGGTACCCAGCTCTTGTAGCGTCTCCAAAAATAATTCAATTGCTTACCAACGTTTTCAATTAAAATACAATGCTGTTGAGTTTGTGAAAGTTATGTCAGTTTAATTATTATTATTATCGTTATTATTATCGTTATTATTATCAGGTATCAAAGGTGATCAATATATTATTTATACTTATAAATTACCTATATAGGGTAATTATTACTATAACTTAAAAATGACCTGAGTAAAGTGAATTCAACATTGAAACGAATGTTTTTGGTTGTATTTTAAAGTGATTTCTCCTTCCCTCCTCTACGATTAGAGAATGATTGGAATTCAAATACCTATTAGTGTGTGTGCGGTAAGCATGCGCTCGATATCCTGTGAATGTTTTATTCATAATAATATCCACCAATACGTTGAAAATGAAAATTTTTATAGGTACCTACTTCAATTCCAATTTAAATGAAAAAAATAATACAAACTTGAAAACATAACTTGCTTTTTCTCATCCACAGACATCCAACGATGGTAATACAACAACGAGTACTCTCGCATTTATACCGAAAAAAGAAGACGATGGAAAATATCTTGCTTGCAAGGCTGAAAATAAAATCATATCCTCCGTTGTTTTTGAAGATGGTTGGAAATTGGAGATACACTGTACGTATGGATTATTTACAATTAATATAGTGTGATCTCAGATCCTAGTTCCGATTTCAACAAATTACTAAGATCACGAGTATAATAAATAATTTGTTCAACTATTCGAGCTTTGAATCTTAAAAATAATTTCCGCGATAATAAACGCCAAAACCAAAATGAATTTCTTTATAACGACAAATTTTTTCAATTTTTCAGATACTCCAGAGGCAAAAATTCTCTTGGGCACGTCTCTTAATCCCAACACCATTAGAGAAGGCACTGATGTTTATTTTGACTGTATCCTTAAGGCACATCCTGCGGTATATCGAGTAGATTGGAGGCATAACGTAAGTATTTGGGTTGAAAATAATGAATTCATTTTTCAACAACAAATAAAAACTTTCATACACAATTACATTATAATTGGAGTTTTGTCCACTACTGGAATAATGTAAAAAAACAATCTCAAGTTCATCGCTTAATGACAGTTTTCTGTAAAAATTTTGTCATATTAATGTGATTTATTTCAGCGTTATTTCCAGTCCAGTCCAGCTGATGTCACAGCTAAATGTCAAATCACTTTTTGATGGAATTTGATTCCTAATAATTATGATTGTATATAAAACGTTGTATTTCATTTGTCTTATTTGCGTTTTATCCACAAAAAGATTAAATCTTTTTGGGCCGATAAGAATATCTCTAATTCAGTTATACATTAAATACCTAATTCCTTCTGATTTAGATATTCGAGATTATTTTTTTCACCCGATATATTCATAAATATTCATCAAATAAATCATTTCACGGGAAAAATATGTCTACCAATCAGGTGAATCAATTGTAGATATCGCTTAAAAGTCCATGCTATGAGATCGTGCCGCTACACTGCATTATTGGATAATGCTAGATCTCACTCCGCTACATCAACATGTACGGAGGGAAATGCCTAGACGCTAGCCCAGGCTAATCAGGCAGAATTTTGTGAAAACCGCGTTGAGTGGAAAAGCAAATTCTTGATTTACTCAAGAAATTTGAACCCTGCCATTTGGCAAACTGCTGTGTAACATAATGAACCTTTTTATGTATATCTTTACTTGTATGCACTGTATGTTTGGCCAATAAAAGCATTTATTATTATTATTATTATATAATGGTAAATCATGAGTAAGTAAGAGAAGAAGCAATCCAATCCATGGAGATGCCCACGTACTTTATGTCTGTGGAGCTGTTTTCAAACTATCGTTAGACCTTGTGAGTTAACACTCAACGAAATCGACCTGGAAAATAGTCCAACAATATTCCAAGTGGAATCAACCACAAGGTCTTGTGCCTCAACTTAGCCACACCGAGAAAAAGAATTATATGTGACAATCAAAATCTTATTATGTCAAATAAATATAATTTTCCATATGGCCCAACTATAAATGTTCATTTTATAACCGTAACCTCAATCATAAACAAGTACATTTTGTTAGGTTAGTTGCTAAGCAACAAATGCGAAATGGAATATTTCGTGATAGGTCTAGGTTCATTTTAAAATCACGCCGACTACGGCTTGTCAAATTATGACGTCCAGCGACAAATTGATGAAATGTCAGCAGATCGTTTCTGTCAAAGTTTAAGTTATTTCATTGTTGTTTTCTATAAAATATACATATTTTTTTATGCTTCTATTTCTGTGTAGGTACCTATTAGAAATAGCAATGAAGAAAATATTTACATATTTCTGTAATTTATATTCTAATTCTGATAGAAAGCCCATTAGCGGCGAATTAGGAATAATGAAATATTACCAGTTTATTTCTTTCAAAGTTTTTGCAATGTATGCATGTATTAAACGTGAACGATATGTTGTCATAGAAAAAGTATAGTATGCAATTCGCAACCAAATGGCCATTTTGCACTCGTATGAATTGCAGCACTTGCCTTTGGCTCGTGCTGCAAATTTCATACAGGCAAAGAGGTTATTAAAACTTCCTGCTCTCTGTTCTAAAATGCTTTTGGAACTCCAGAAATCTGATCTTGAGACAGCGCAACACATTATTGGCAATTTCAAGGTACTTGTTTGTCAATGTGTTGAATACCTGAAACAGGTCTACGTGAATCCTGATCAGATTACAGACTTAGCTCTGAAACGGATAATAAACTACCTAGATCTTCTGGACTGGAAGATATATGTAGAACAACCATAACATATCTAACACGCTGTGTGATGACTGTAACCAGACTAATTTACCCCCTTGTGATTCAATCGAATCAATTCTAAGTACTTCTTAATAATTGGGGGCATTCGTTAAATGTATTACATAATTGAGAGCTGAACATCTCTCTAGAGGGTCTATTCATGATATATCCTCTCCTAAATATATTTCAAGTGATAATCAATGCTTATTATTCACAATTCAGTTCAGGAGAGCTTAATTTGATTCAGAATGTGTGTTAGAGTTTGTTGTATCCGAAGTTTCTAGTATTATTACGTAAACTTGGAAACTTCAACATAACTTCTGTGTACACTGTTTGTCCCGATTAATAGGTGATGTAGTCCGAGTATTGATAATTTGTTCGGTGCATTCCGTTACCAAGGTATTAATATGCAGTATTGATGCAGTCTTTAAGTATACAATTCATGATAATAGATAGGTAATATGCTATTGTTTACTTTATCAGTCCAAGCAACTGAACTTATGGGAACTTCACCATAACAGTTTACCAACTTCAACTATACATGTCAATTATTAACTCAAAAACTACCCAAAGCAAGATTTAAATTAAATACAGATTCAGAAATTAATTAAGAAATTTTGATGAATGAACAAAACTTGACAGCCAGATATATCATGTTTTTGGCAAAATATTAATCAGCCTTCTTTCGTTTTTGCTTTAAAATTATGTGGTAATATCCTTTACAACTTTGAAAGTAGATAGCACTTCCTAGAAATACGCGATGGCCTCAAATGAAAGTACACTTTTCAATCCAAAATAACTTTTTTGTTTTTGAGGCTATAATAACCCAACAACAAACTCAATAAGGTGCCAATATTACATAAGGAATCGACCTGCAGGATATATTTTCTCCTGCAATAGTGCTTACATTACTAAAAACAAAATTATGCGAGTTTCTGGGATTCAAAAGATATACCCACTTATTTTTTTTTTATTTAAATACTTTTTTGTCCTATCGATTGGTATTTGGAGCACACATACAATATCAGTAAATCAAAAGCTGCTTCACTAGGATTTCTGTCGAAAGAACCCTTTTCCATCTGAAAATTAAATTTTCTCCCAGATATACGCATTTTTTGGTGGCGTGAAAAAATATTATGGTTCAATATCTAAAAAAAAAACGAAAATAATAAAAATTATAATGAATAAACCAAGGATAATAAATAATGAATAATAAATAAAAGGAAGATACAAGATATAAAAAAATAAACTCAAATTTAGCCACACATTCTTAAACCCATACTCAGACCTACACTTATGGAATTTGGCCAATTTATTGATTTATTGTTACGCTGAATTTATCAAAGGTAATACCACGAGTGCTTCAAATTTTATCGATAATTTTTTCTTTTCCACGAAAACTTGTTTATTTGGCAATAATATGAAAACAAACCGATTGATAAAATCACGAGTCCGTTAGGACGAGGGATTTTATCTAAATTCGGTTTGATTGAATGTTTTTGCCTCAAATAAACAAGTTTGTGTGATGAAAATAAAAAATTATGTGATAAAATTTGAAGAGCGAGTTGTATTTGGGAAGATTATTTTTTTCAACAATTTAAAATTTTGTATTACCTGAATGTTCAATATTCTCTTGGGTGATGGTACTCAATCGGTTTGTGTTCATTTTTCAAACTTCGAAGCACTTTTAGTTGTCAATAATGACAAATTCAAAGTAAAATTTTGACGTTTCGATGTAAACAAGGTTTTATCGATGAGGAAGCAGAATTATCAGTATAATACCGAATGATTGGCTAGAATAATGTATTGCTATTGGTTAAAACCACCAAAATGTCAGATTTTGACAAGTGAAAAAAATAATCATTTCCGAATTTTGACTGTATACTATTTTAAAGCAAATCTCAGCATTTTTTTAATCAAAAGTGACTTTAGAGTAAAAAAAGAAATAATTATGACCGAAAGGAAGTTGATAATTACATAAAATCTGCCTGGAATACACAATTAACTTCTTGTGAATACATTCATTGAACGCACTGTGGTTTAATTATGACTTCTTTTCATTACAGGGTAAACTTCTGAACATCAACGTGAATGCTGGCATCATAATCGCAAATCAAAGCTTAGTATTGCAGGGCGTTTCAAGATCTACAGCTGGTAACTATACTTGTGTCGGATACAATACCGAAGGAGACGGAAAGAGCAGCCCGTTTTATCTAAATGTACTTTGTAAGTCAACATTCTACCATACTTTGATATCTATATTCTTTTTATTATTTTTCCAAGGAAGCCCGAAAAACACAGTCATTATTAGAAATCGCGTGAACATTTTGAACAAACTGGAGACATTCCTACAGCATTTTTAATATCGCGATTCTAGCCTCACATCTAGAGTACGGTTCACTTCAACATAATTTGTTGCCATTGGGGCTTTAGTTAGTTGTCGTTTCAAAGCAAATGCGATTCTCCTTCGAATCCTCTGCTTAATTATTTTCAATACCAGGCCATCACTCTTCAAGAATTTACTTTTGATATCTTCACTGATATCCTATTGGTTTATTGAAATACGCAGAGTGAGAAACTATCGATATTCTAAACCAGTATCAAATTTTATATTCTCATTTCAAATTCAGTGATCATGAAAGGAAAAAATTGATGCGTCGTTTTTATTTTTTATTTATACCCTTTCCTGAATCTTTATTAGAGTTTCAAAAACAATGTATTTATGGGGCAAAGATTTTTATATGAACAAACCTGGTCCCGATTTTTCTTTAGTTTCAATTCAATCATCTAATAAGGTGGTAGTAGTGTGACATTCTCCCAAAATATGAGACAAATCGAACTTACTGTTCATGAGTTATGACCAAAAAAAATTAAGTAAAAATTCCTATTTTGTCCTGTTTATTAATCGTACACAATGGGCACACACTTTTGTGAGCCATTCAATAATCATCACACAAGTGGGAGTATGTACAATTCCTAATGAATCACCAAAAAAAAATTAATGACTTTAAAATAGAGTTTCCCCCACTCAATTTGTTCTTGAATTTTCCAGATGCTCCAAGCTGCAAACCAAATCAAACAAGAATCTACGGTGTAGCAAAACAAGAAAGGGCACAGATAAGTTGTCAAGTGGACGCAAATCCACCGGATGTCGAGTTTAAATGGACATTCAATAACTCCGCTGATTCTGTGGACGTGAGTCAATCGTACATAGCACGCAGTGGAACTTCTAGCGTCGTTTCCTATACTCCCATGACCGAACTTGATTATGGTACTCTTTTATGTTACGCCTCTAACAGAATTGGTGTCCAGAGAACGCCCTGTGTGTTTCATATTATAGCAGCCGGTAAGTTTTTCATCCTTTTTTATGACATTAATATACATGCAAGTTTTTATGCTCAATAAGGGTTTTCATCATTGAATTAAGATTGCTTTTGAACTGGTCCACCAATCTGAAGTATAATATCATAGTATGGATGGATGGGATGGATGGGGTTCTTTGAAGAAAGGATGGGAAAGCAAAATTCATATCGTAATATTTTCAATAACGTTTTATTTACTGTTGTATCGACGTTTTCCTTTCACATGTAGCAAAATTGGTATTGGTCTCGGGAGATAAGCTACTAAGTATTCCTGTTTGTACTCAATAGCCACTGAAATTCAATATGTGGACGAAAATTTCAGGTGATTATATCAAAAGTACGTCCTTTTTCCATTGAGAAAAACCAACATAGTATCGGCCATTCAGTAACTACCCATTAAATTTGGAGAAAGTTGATACCAGCAAAATGAATGTCGAAAGCAGTTATCGAATATTTCCAAGCCACATTTCCTAACAGCACTTCTATACAATTGTATTTTATCACCACTATTTTTTGCTCAAAATTTAATGGAATATGCTTGAGGCAGACACATAAAATATCTGAAATAATCATTTGATGAATTGTATAGATTACAAACATTTTAAAGCAATCAGTTATTTTTCAGTAGTAATAGAGTTTGTTCAACCATTCTTTGCCGTTACGTCAAACATTGTCCAGCTTACTCCCTCATTCAAGAAATGGATAAGACGGAATTATGACGTCATTAACGTATTTCTTATCCAAGGTCGACATAAATTTTATCTGTACGAGCAGTTTTACCAAGCTGCAGCTACTAAACTAAAAATGCTACGGGAAAAAGTTCCCAATGAAATTTATAGAAAATCTTATGCTCTACAATTCAGTTACCACCATTTCCAATTTATCATTGACCATTAACTAAATATTTAGCAAAAACCATATTGAAAAAGTTTGGAGCGCTATAATATAATTAAAAACCTATTCGTTATACAAAAAAAAGTTTCGAATAAAAAAGATGGCAAATATTATTATCTGCAATAATAATTTCCAAATTTTTGTCTCACGATGCGCAGTTCGCGAAATATTTGATAAAACGTGTTTTTCAAGATGGCGGCTGAAGTGAAGACCCCCCATGACGCCAACTTGGATTTACATTCAGGGGACATCCCTGAACATATTCAAGAAAAAAAATACCTGTGCCCGTACATTTCTTCAGAACCTACTTTTTTGGCTGGGGCGCTTGGACTATTTTGACTAGTATCACTCACTTTTCCAATGGTGGTCCAGCGCCTGCCAAAGGGACTCTGTCTGGCACATCGTAACTGAGATATCAGAAAATCTGTGTGTGAAAGGCAAATCTGTGATATCTGTTAGTGCCTTGGTATCGCCAGATCTTTTTTCTGCTCTGTTCAAAGTTCAAAAATATGTGCCTCCTTACTTTCCACAATCCGCATCAAGTGCTTATTCATTAGTGATGATCCCACTTTAGAAAAGTCTTTGATATCAAGAAAAACAGATAGTTCGCGGAGCTGAGCTCCTTCGCAACCCTGAACCACTTGCAACATCTGTGTCAGGCATTACAGCTTCACTAAGGTCAGATTCCTGACTGAAGTTTGGCATGAGAAAAAGTTTTTTTGTCACAAACAACCACTATATTGCGAATTTAAGATTCCGAAAAATTCGACTTATTTGAACCTTCTGTAACGCTTAAATGAAATGAAGCAAAATGTAGCGAAAACATCCATATTTGTAGTCCATAAAATCGTTTGTTAATCTGGATAATAAATTTATATTAAAAACTCGCTCTAAATCACAATTCGACAAGCAAACCTGATTTAATGTTGTAAGTCTTATAAATTTCTAGATGGCGTAGTACAATATACCCTCCGTTTCAACCCCGAAGGAAATAATTCACGAGGTCCATTCAGGTCAATGTTCTGGACCGATTCGTTAAATGGAATGTTTCGGAAGGGCTTATTTTGACATTATCTAACTTTAATATCAAACTATGGTGTAGTGGGCTGTCCAACAGCAAATTCACACTGGTCGCCTTGAATAAGCTGTTTTAATAGTGGTGGTATATGAAGTTGGTTTTTACTGGTGATGGGCACCTATTTACATCAATATTTTTGAGCTACCAGATACTTTTCAAATGTCTCTTTCCCCACCCTATATAATTGATAAAACTGTCAATCATCATAATCTTGAGGCAATTGCTTACTCAACATGTCATTATTCTTGATATACTTTAAACGGGAAAAGCATAGTTATTAGACATTACAAGTGATTTCGAAATACGATACCTCAATAAAAGTTCATCCTCTCCAATAATTCTGAGATAAAACCAACCACTCGTTCCATTTTCACTACAATTATTTTTCATTATAGATATATTTACATTCACATCAACATGGAACATAACCTCAACTCCAACCAACTCAACCAAATGAATTTAGGTGTCCCCTTTAATAAATTTAGGTGTCCCCTTTTTGGTTAAAATTTGACAGTTTAAATGCATAGGGTTGAAACCACAGAGTACACCATCTAACAAGAGGCGGAAGAAAGTAGTTTTCGTGATCGCAAATTTGTGTGCACATGCGTGACTTAATTAGTTTATCTGTCAATGTCAAGTCGACACTTCCGTTCATTCCCCTCAGTTCACCGTGTATTATTTCAAGGTTAGGTTAAAAATTAGCTACTTCTCATTGGACCAACGAGGTAAAAAAAAGGAGAGAAGTTAAGCATGGTAGTGATTTAACCAACTTTCGACGAAAGCCACCATATTGAGAAGCCACAATAGTTACATTAGTCATCAATTCTTGTGTCAACATAAATAATCTTAATATACTGAAACGTGTCAAATTGGAAAGAGTGATTAGAAAGGTTATTTATGAGTATTAATATAAATTCAAGTTGATATTGAAATGTGCAATAGTGTTATGGGATTTTTGAATATATATCAATGTATACCAAAATCTGGTATCAATTCTCTAACAACAAAAAGAACCACCTTGAAAAAATGCAGGGGAGAGTTGGACAAAACGGGATACCTAACGTTAATTGACCCGAAACTTTTAAACTAGAATATTGATATCTATTATCTTGTAATTTTATCTTCTTCATGGATCCCTTTTTATATTTCAATATAGTTATTCCTGAATATCCTAAAAATTGCATAGAAAAAGTAAAATTTTTAAAAAAATGCAAAGTGTCACGTTTTGTCCATCTGGTCGGGTAAAATGGGATGGTGTTTGAAATGAATAAAAAAGATATTAAAGTTCTTTATCAAACTCTCGTACAAAACACATTATTCTACCTTTATTTATAGTTGAAAAACAAATTACCAGTTTAACAACGACAAAAATCGCAGGAGTACGGCTTACCATCATCCTCCACCCCGGCGCAGGCTTCATGAGACCAGCGTCTACAGTCCTACCCAGCTATCCTCCTTCTTAGACTTGGAATATAATTCTGTGCAATAAATGCAAACTTCATCGTTATCCTCCTCATCTTCTGAACTGCTGTCATTTTTCTTTCGTTCTTTCTTTTCATTTTTTGGCTTAGTAACACATTTTTTATTTTTTCCTTTTTTATTTGTAATTTTTTGATTTTTGTCTAAGTTTAGTCTGGGCTAAACACAGTGACAAGAATTCCACGTTCAGCTGAAGATATACACCCCACTTGCCTTTTTCCACGCAAAGATAAAACTTTCGATTTTTTCTTTGGCACTGTCAATATACCCGTCTCGTCAACGTTATAAATCCGTTCGGGGGTATTTTATATTTTTCAAGTACCTACGTTAGAGAGTAATGAAAAAAATTTTTGTACTGCAGGTCTATTAAAACCCATGGCTCTAGCTATTGATGTTGGCTCAGGGGTACGAAGTTTAACATTTGGATGTCTTTCGAGGAAACTGTACGGCCATTTTTTGTCCTTGTTAAATTGATTAGGTAATCCATTGCGTTGAGCTAACTGAAAAGCTAAACTTCTAAAGTCGTTTAAAGTAAAACCAAATAGTCGTGATTCCATTGATGAAATTTGTTGTACCAACTCTTCTTCTTGCTCTGCAGAGAAAACAGGTCTGTGACGACCTAGTATCTTTTTTGCTGAATTCGCGCGTCCGAGAGTCCCATTTTTAATTTTTTGTATCCTTATCAAAATCTAAAGCGTTTTTGGTTGGACAAAACGGGATAGTATCCACTT
>CAJUYG010000518.1:0-30418 GCA_910591675.1 Galerucella calmariensis | reverse complement strand
TTGCATTTGCGGGTTAGTACTATTTTATTGCACGTATTTTTTGCAACCTATATACAAAGTTTCAAGCTGATACCAGCGATTATCGCGCTAAACTCTAAATCACCTGGACTATAGTGTTACGAAGAAGGTGTTGTGAAACTTAGCCCCGAATACATAAAAAACTCTTGTTGAGGTGCCGCTGGTAAACGATAATGATTAAAAATGATAAAATGGAATGAATAGAATGGAACAAAAAATACAGCTTGAATTGATATAAATGTGATAGTACAGAAACAAACTTATTGGTATCTAGGGAACAAAATATCAATAAAATAAATCAATGGTAGTCTCGATATTCTCCTGTAAAGTGCCGTAAAAGGAGGGAACGAAATACGCTTACAGAGGGCGCATCGAACATCAAAGGAATTACACCGACTAATTAAAAGCGAATTTTCATACTAGAAACAAACACAATCGTGGGAACAAATTGCGGGGTTAAGACTTTTGTAATTAATAGCGAGGGTGTAGTAATATTAGCCTTTCTCGAGGGAAATTTTACCTTTAAGACGGAATCTCTTCACGAAACGTCTTAAAGGAGCTGTTCTGTTCATTATTCGAATTTTTTAAAATTCCGATTAATCAAATTTAAATCCTTTGATGAAGTATCGATTATTATATTCTTTAATAATGTACACGAATTTTGAAACTGATTTTTTTGGACGAAATCACGAAAAAAAAAACAATTTCATTATTTTTCATCCTGTAACTAAAAACAAAGCATCCTGGAAATGTGAATTAATTAATGAAATTTTATTGAAAAACAACATTCCAATTTATGAATTATTTACCTTTTTTTATTTCAAATTGGCGCTGAATCAGTTGATATTTTTAAAAGAGGAATTTATTCTGAAAAATAATCTGAATGTTTCTCAAAATATTTTTCCTGTAAGATCAAGAGAGATTGAAGTGAAAAACTAATTTTTTCTACGACAACCTCGATAAATGTTCATTTACTATATCTTCAATCAGAAACAAGCACATTTTGTACAGATTTTCATTTTTGCATCGGCTGCCAGGCAAGTTGCTAAGCAACAAATGCGAAATGGAATATTTCGTGTTAGGTCTAGGTTTACTCTAAAATCACGACGACTACGACGTCCAGCGACAAATCGATGAAATGTCAGCAGATCGTTTCTGTCAAAGTTTTAGTAGGTAACGAGTAATTTCATAGCTGTTTTCTACAAATACATTTATAGGCTTCTATTTCTGTGTATTTATTAGAAATAGCGATAAAAAAATATTTACATATTTCTTCAATTTATATTTCAATTCTGATAGAAAGTCCATTAGCGGGGAATTCGGAGTGATGAAATATTATCAGTTTATTTCTTTCAAAGTTTTTGCAATGTATGCATTTATTAAACGTAAACGATATGTTGTCATAGAAAAAGTATAGTATGCATCTCGCAACAAAATGGGCATCATTTTGTGCTCATTGCATAATATACTATTTCTACCAATCTGTCACAGCCTCTCAAATAGTATATACTTTCCAAAGCAACCAATAGGTATGTGTGATTAATTTTTTTATAAATTCCATACTTGACAACTGGAGTGATGAAATGTGAATTTTGTTACGACAAGATCCATAAATAGTCGTCTTCTTTGGCGTGCGATATTTTGTAAATAATGGTGTAGAGTTAAACTAGAAGATCACAAATTCATTTTCATATCCAGGAAAAACAAATTAATTCTAAGAAGACTAAGAGTTGGACATACTCAGCTTACACACAGCAATCTGATGGCCTCTACTCATTCTCCCGTATACAACCACTGTAAGACTTCCTCAACTAAAAACATATCAAAACATATCACTAAACACAGACGGCTTTTTTGTCACCTTATTTGGTAACATTCTGGGTCGCTATTCTTGACATCCTTCGCAATTTTACGAATGCGCATGGTTACGAATGGTCACTTTGCGAACATTTGTTGAAAATGGTGTTCTTGACTTCTCCTCGCAGATATTTGCGAACACTTTCATTCGCATGGTGAAATGAATTTGACAAAATCGCAATTTCTAGATTATTTAGTAGTTCTGTGTCATCAGATTATGGTTAGATCGTAACTTAGGTTAAGTTTTCATTCTTTGATACGAGAATTCCATCTCGGTTGAATCATCTCAATAAAAATTAAAGAACTAGGTACTCCTTGGAAATTCTCTGAAATTTTGCAAAATGTATATTTACTTAAAATATCATAAGGATCAATAGGATTGAAACGAGTGTATTGAATGATTGGTCCATCTCCAAGATTTTCTAAATGTGAAGTATATATGGCAAACTATCCAATTCGTAAAAATATTTATAACAGTAATTTTGATACCTGAATATAACCTATAAACTCTGTAAAACGCATACGCAAGTCGTTTGCGATCAACAAACACCACTCGTAAAATACGCATAATCGCATAGTTACGGATGGTCAAGAATACCAAAAGTCATTGTTATTCGCAGAATCATGAGATGCGCACGACCTTGGAAGATGCGAACGGTCAAGAATAGCGCCCCAGAACTATTTCATAACGCTTTTTTTAATGGAAGTTTGTTTTTGAATGACTAATACCCGATTTCAATAACCATTTCCTAAAGTCAGGTAATACCTAAAACGAAATTAGAAATTCCTAAATGCAATTTACATTTTACCACGCGCTAAGTAATGCCTAAGAGTGATAATATTACGTATTTCCTATCACTTTTTGATCAATCCTAGAAGGATTGTAGGAACAGCTTTCCGAGTAAGGCCCCTTTTTGTCCCAATAACAATATATTGTGGTTCAAAATATCTGTTGCAAACTTTGTAGGATTTATAAATCTGTTCAGCGCCTAATTCCTTTAGTTTTGGATTGCGAATAAAGGCAACCCATTCATTCAACAACAAAGGGTCATGTTTGGAAACCTATGTCATTTTGATGCAATGTCTGTACACCCAGGAACGCAACACTTCACACCAACCATTATAAATATTATGAATTATCACACTTGATAAGACTTACAGTACCTAATTAAAACACAAATAACAGCAGCGAATGACAAAAGGAAACAATCTATAAAAGACAATGGTGACAACTATATGACAGCTTTGATGAATTTTAAAATCTTTTCTTCTTTTCGTGCTAAAGGCCTTAGCTGCCAGGCCTGTTTCGACAACTCAATTGCAACTAGCGCTTCAGGTGGATGGGTTTGAAATCTCATTTTTGTATTCAAGGTCATCCTATAAACTTTCACTTCTATAGGTTAGACTGTTTTGTGGTCAGTAATGACGAGAAAATGGAGGCCTGGTAAAAAGTCGCTCTTAATTTTAATACATCTAGCGATCGCTACAGAGACTTCGGCATCCTAAAAAACAAATTCACAAACATGAAAAAAAAAATCCAAAAAAGCTTTCGCGGAAGAAAAACTGCAGAGACTCGGCACAGGAGCGGAGAATATGATCGATATCCTGCCAATGATATTGATGTGGAACTGAAGGAACTTTTAGGGAAACAAGTCACTGGCCTGTGATCTCAAGTTGACGATAACTAAATCTATCCAAAACTTCCTGGTCATTCCATTCTGTAAAATGGTTAGTTCGTCGCCGAAAGTTTTGTGGGCGTCTCGGATATACTTGTAAATTTACAAGTTCATTAAAATCTTCGTCATCACTAAAATTCCGTATATCGCGATATTCCATTATATTTGGTTAAAATAAAAAATTTACAGAATCCACTGACAGTTGAACAAAGTTTTTAGGTTGGAAAACTAGGGTTATTATTTCAACCACTCATTTTTGGGCGGTTAACAAACCCGTTGGCCAAACTCTGGTTACCCACTGATCCAGTCTGGTACAACACCCATTTTGCTTAAACCATTAGTTATGTTTTAAACCTTGTTGGTACAACTCGCTCTATGCATTGTTGGAACGATTCTACGATTCATTTTTGAACTGTTACCACTTTCAGGAACTTTATCACAACACATAAGTTCACGTTTTATTTATGTATGATTTATGTTTATTTACCATTTCCTAACCTTTGGGGCGAGTTGTATCAAACACTTTAACTCGGTTTAATGATAACTGATGTTTAGACTGTGGCTGATTGATGTATTTATTATCAACAATCACATCAGTCATCATTAAACCGAGTTTAGGTGTTAGATACTGTCTGATACAACTGGCCCTAAAACATCAACTGACAGTTTGAACGAACGGTTCTACATCCAAATCTCTGATGAAAATGATCGTTCGCCGACACGTTCATGAACGTGTCCAGTTTTTGTTGAAACGCATTTTTATCAGTCCATGGAATTGTCGGAACTTGTTGGAACAGAAATTTTGTTATGCGCATGATCGTGACGTTCATGTACGCATCATTTCGCTTAGTTGGAACAAACCTATTAATATTTCAAGCAATACCAACGGCATTTTCCATTTTAATTTATAAATTTTACATTGTTAAATATTGTTCTAATAAAAGTTTTGACGTTACAAACTACTGTCAGATCAATCATAAAAAAAATTTCATTCAGATTGTCAGACATGATTTAGACTTCGTTTCTCGAGTTGTTAATGTATCCACGGTAACTTTAAAACACATGCGTGTTTCAAAGTTCGATTTGAACACGCTGAGGGCGTGCTTTAAATAGGTAAAATGGTTCACCAATAAAAATAATATTTTTTAAAAACAGTGACCGTTCAACTAAGAGGCAACAACTATTCCCGAGTTATAGGCACTGACGGCTATTGGATCACATTTCAAAGTCAAACGGGTAAGATCTACAGAATATTTTTCAAAACGTACGAAGCGTTGGAATAATTTCATTCATTTCGCAATATCTAATTGGTAACGCGTTTTCTTAAATATGACAATTGATTGCAATAATTATTATTGAAATTCCCATATCACAACAGTTTATTTCGGTTTATAGCTTTCATTATTGCATTCCAATATAATATCCGGAGAAATACATACCACATGACACTATTTAGTAACGATGAACCAATGGAGATGCTTCTGCAAATAGCTATCGTTTAACGCCAAAAAAATAACTCAGATATAATTGGGTTGCATCTCGAATTCGGTCTGAAGCGTCTTTGGGAATAATTGTTTTAAGTAAACTATTATTCAGGAGGGAATGCAACTGTTCGCTGTACACGTTTCTGGAAAACTTTAGAGAAAAGCAGGTTTTCGTAAAGAATTGTGGTAGATGGTACAAAGCATGCCTTAAAACTGAAATAAATTTGAAAAAAAAAAACTCCAACTGTATTAATTCTTCAGAGTAAATAGATGTTATAAACAAGGTCTCCGCGAGATGCAAGACAAAATAGAAAATTAAAACGTTCCTTTTGGCTACCCTTTCCACAATCACTTTGCGGAAATTGTTGATTATAAAAGAAGCGAAGCGCAAAATTCGACTAAATTCACAATGAACATTTATTTAGAAGAATTGGTTGCGGAGAAATACCCAACGAAGGCGTTATCTTTGAAACTGATAAATAGATTTCTATAAAGTTCTAGGACGATGAATGGGACTGACCGATAGAGAATCTCGCCTAAACCGGTAAGAAGCCAATAAGCGGCTGGTGAAATTGAATATTTCAAAATTCATTTTCATTTTGCATCAGAGTCTACGTGTTCCATCATATCTCTGAGTTTTTCTTTATATTTTTCACTTAGGGCCGGTTGTAGATGTCACAGGTGAACGTTAGTTCAACTGAACTGCCAGTCAACTTTGAACCGAGCTCATTTTGGTTTTCGTTGTAGAGTGCAAGATCAACATTAGTTTGGTTGAACGCCGTTCAAGTCACGTTGGTTGCACTGAACTACGCTTTTCATCTAAAATTTTAATGTCCCATGCCAAACTTGATCGTTGACTAACAGTGTTGATTGAGAATTATCAGGTGTATGTGGTTGTAAACAAAAAGGTGGTGGTTGTTGTATTTTGTGTGTAAAATTAATGGAAAAGCTAATAAAAAACGATCAACAAATTTCAGTTCGAAAGAAGAGAATATTTTAATATCCTTATGGCCTTTATTCTGTACAAAAATGTTAGCGGTAACAGCGCTGTAAATCTTCAAGGTCGAGAGATGTTACGAAGCTATTCTGTACGCTTTTGATGTAACTTACATCGATGTATAATAACATTTTCGCTGTTAAGATAACGCCGACCAAAATATTCGACGTTGACACTGTTTGTTATAAGTTGAATATTGTAAATTTTCATGGAATGAGTCAAAATGAACATCAATATCATCCCATTTTCGGGACGGTGTGTATTAGCAATATCGAAACAAAAAAATAAGCCAAATTTTAGAGTATAAATTGAAATTTTTTTTAGGAATTATATGCGTAGGTATAGAAAGAAAAATCCGTTTGATATACCGTAAGACCTTTTCATTGCCTATTACAGACTAAATAAAGAAATTAATTTTTTACTTAGAGCCACATTTAAAAAATCCAGGTAATGCAAACGCCATACATTTTTTAAATAAAAATGATAAATGAATAATTCATTTTGGTTCCTTCACCTCTTGCTCTACATAACCGGACCAATAACTTAAGAATTAGGTAAATTCTACTACACAACATAATATCAGTGAAGTTAGCTACGATGTAATATTGCGCTCTCAATAATTTTTTTACATCGGGTGGTTCAGAATACGATTTTTAACCGCGCTGTTGAATTTGATTTAACATTGCGATTTTAACTACATCGATTACAAATCTCACAGTTCGTTTTTCTAATCGAAATCTATATTTAAATTCAATATCAGACCATATTTCAAAATGACTGGGTCTATTTCTAAAGGTTTGCGGTCTTCTAGGATGTAAAAAACCATTCAAAATTTGTAAAAAATCTTCATCGTCGGTTAATTCTTCTAATAATTCGTTCATTTTGATTGAAATAATGAATGATCAGATATTCAACCTCACTTTTTAAGGTTAACAACTCAACGTCAAATGCCAAAACCCTCTTGAACCGCCTTTGAACGCCCTTCGAGGACCGTTCACGTAAACTTCTATTTGAACCACAGATCAGTAGTGACTGACGTACTTACAACAAAAATTTGCAATTAAACTCGGTTCAACGCTGAACCACAGTTGAACTATGCATCTACAACCGGGCCTTAAAGTAGTTGTTCCAAATTGAAGTGAGGAGCGTGAGGAGTTTGTGTTGTTGATATTTGGTTTCCAGTCAGATTGCCGCTTGTTTCACACAGATCTTTGATACAACTGTCAGTTTTGTGTTCTAATATATTCATTAGTTCAATCTTGATTACCACTCTTTTGTGTTTGTTGTTTATAGTCTCATTTCCAGCGAAGTATTATATTCCAACCAAGTTAATTGCTATTTCCATTTAATTCAGTTTGATATACAAAATCTAGGCTTGTTTTTCTTTGTTGATAATAATAAATTACCTACAGTATTATTTTGGTATTTCTTGATATCAAAACTTCGGTTTTCTAGTTTTAAAAACTAGAACATAGTGCCATCACTCTTATCTTATTTGGAAGTTTTTATTGTTTAGTTATTGATAGCTTGTCCCTTTTTTTCCGTCCCTGAAACATTTCAAATGGACTTTGAGAGACATTTATTCGTATCAGTGTCCTAGACTAGAAACGAAGAGTCGCTATTGCTTGAAATGAATCAAATATATTAGCTTTGAGTATTTTTCTAACATCCAACAATAGCTGATTTTGTATAGTGAATTCATTTATTCGCTTAATATTTCCATCTTCCGAATTTCTCATTCAATTACTTGTTATCATCTCAATTTGCTTGTGCAAATTTTTTGGCGACATTAATTTCCATGACTTCCGTTATCGAGTACCTATATACAGGTTCGTCAAATATTCATGTAGAATATCATATACAGGGTGGGGCAATCTTCTGACATCGGAGGATTACATTGTTGTGGTGAGAGATAGAACCAGATAGAACCTCATAGTTTTTTGTGAGCTAATACAGTTACTGAGGGCACATTTTGAAAATACTTTCGATTCTACAGGGTGTTCCAAAACCACGTAGCAGCACAAACTTACATTTTTTTAAATGGAAAATGCTATATTTTGTTTAAGAATCGAAAAGATCTCACCGAGAGCGTTACAAAAATATAGCACTCTAATATATTATAAGGGTGTTTTACAAAGATATGGCCAATTATTAACAAAAAAGACCTCCTCTTTAACACTCTGCAGAACAGTAAATTAAAATAAATCAACAGGTCTTTGTGTTCAAATGTCATACACACATCATTGGCTGTGCTCAGTATTAATTACTTTTTTCATTTGTGGCTTCTTTAATACAGGGTGAAACAAAACGCAAATCAGGCAATATCTCAAAATTTTTAAATGAATCACCCTATAAGTCCTTTTTACAATTTGTTAGTACAATTAATAAACTTTTAAACGATGTAGTAAACTTAGGGCATTAGTTAATGGAAAATCGTAGATATTTTATGATAATGGTCAAAAACAAGTATTTTACGTACGCAAATAAAATGGTATTAAATTATTACATGCAACCTCTTGTAAATTTTAACATTTCTAAGGCATATATTTTAATCGTGATTTTGGATGCATCTACAATATCTAATCAATGAAATAAAATGTTTGCTAATACCGTAGGTACCTGGAATTACCAAAAATTTCATATTTATTCATGTTTCACTTTCAAGAATTATTATTATAGGCTTGTTTGAGAATGGGCGAAACATAATCAAGCCATATTTTTGATTATATCAAGTGGGCTACTATCAAAATAGTATCTACTAATAAATGTCAAAGAAATATTGCTGTATTCTTCGTTTGTGTTTAGGAAGTTGATTCAAACACAATAGTTAACTTGGGGTTCCAACAAGATGGTGCATCTGTATATCAGAAATTTTACCGACAGATGGATAGGACGTGGTGGACCAATTTCGTGGCCTCCTCGATCTCCAGATCTCACACCGATGGATTTCTTTTTATGGGGATACATCAAGCAACTTGTGTATCAAACGTAACGCATTTTTCACAATAACTCCAGCTATGTTGGAAAGAGTAAGATCCTCGTTTTTGAAAAGAATTGTATGGGAGTAAATGATCGCCATTTTGAACACTTAGCATAAACTACTATACTTTTTATAGAATGTCAATGTTCATTCATCTAAATGAGAGTGTTCTTATAATGTTGGTTTGCATAATTGTTAGTTTTTCAAAAATAGAAAAAGTTGGAAAATGAATTACAAGATTGCATTTTACATAACTAAGGTATACTGTTTGTGGTGACTTGAGTAATTATTTCGTAAAGACTACAAACTGCTTTTATATTTATTAGTACCTACTATAATGACATTAGCCTACTTACAGTAAACAAAAATATTTCTTCCAACATAATTCCTTCTTTCCTTCCTCTAATGGTAAGAGTAGAAGTAAAAGATATTTTAGATGCATCCAAAATTACGATTAGAATGTATGCCTTACAAATGTTAAAATTTACAAAATGTTGCATGTAAAAATGTAATACCATTTAATTTGTGTATGTAAAATACTTGTTTTTGTCCATTATCATAAAATATCTACGATTTTCCATTGACTAATGCCGTAAGTTTACTACATCGTTTGAAAGTTTATTAATTGTACTAACAAATTGTAAAAAGACTTATAAGGTGATTCATTTAAAAATTTTGAGATATTGCTTTATTTGCGTTTTGTTTCACCCTGTATTAAAGAAGCCACAGATGAAAAAAGTAATTAATACTGAGCACAGCCAATGATGTGTGTATGACATTTGAACACAAAAACCTGTTGATTTATTTTAATTTACTGTTCTGCAGAGTGTTAAAGAGGAGGTCTTTTTTGCTAATAATTGGCCATATCTTTGTAAAACACTCTTATAATATATTAGAGTGCTATCTTTTTGTAACGCTCTCGGTGAGATCTTTTCGATTCTTAAGCAAAATATACTACGTTCCATTAAAAAAAATGTAAGTTTGTGCTGCTACGTGGTTTTGGAACACCCTGTAGAATCGAAAGTATTTTCAAAATGTGCTCTCAGTAACTGTATTAGCTCACACAAAACTATAAAGTTCTATCTATCACCACAAGGATGTAATCCTCCAATGTCAGAAGATTGCCCCACCCTGTATGAGCAGCAGATAAGTACTTATACATTAAAATTCTATATATCCAAAAGAGAACAAAAAACTTTCCCTCCTCAAAAGACCCACCACTCTAGACTTGGTTCCAATACAGTCTCCGAAGAGGGAATTGGGACATTTTTCTTTGTTGTTTTATAGCCTTCTCTCTTCCATTCACAGAATTGCAACACGAAACATAATTATTTTCCGAATCATTAATGTCAACATCCAAAACATTTGCAAAGTTTAAGACTCTTGGAGACAAAATAAGTGGCATCAGCACCATATACAAGGTGATTCATTAAGAATGTCTAATCTCTAAACTGTAGATTCTTTACCTCAAAATATGATGATTCTGCTCAACATGCCTTATGCAAATATTGCTAGTTTCCGAGTTCAAAGCTTAAATTTAAATTTTCGCAATAATTTTTTTTTCCACAATTAATCTTTGAAAATTGGAAATTTTACGTTTTTTGGTATGAGGAATCATAATTTGCACTCTAATTTAACATTGTTAATAGAGGGTGCTAGTTAAACTTGTTTGTGTGAATTAAATCAAAGTAACCTTTTTCGGGCTAAACTTACAGCTAAAATAATAAAAAAATATTAGCAAGCGTTAAATTCTACAAAAAAAGTTACTCTCCTTTGATTTGTTTAACTCAATCGGTTATCGAGTTATTTGCTTCTAAAAAGTTCAATAAATTTTAATTTTTCCATAAAAAATTTTATTATTCCTTAAATATGTAACAATAACAAATTTGTAAACAAAAATAAAAAACTTCAAAGCAAATGCTCTAAATGCCCACCATTTACTTCAATACACTTTATAATCCGCTTTTGTTGTAAGTTTAGTCCAAAAAAAGTTTACTTATAGATTTAATTAACACAAACAAGTGTAACTAGCACCTTCTATTAGCAATGTTAAATTAGAGTGCAAATTAGGATTCCTCATGCCAAAAAAACGTAAAATTGCCAATTTTCAAAGAGAAATTGTCAAAACCTAAAAAATTATTGCGAAAATCAAAATTTAAATTTAAACTTTGAACACCCCCGTATTTCGGAAACTAGCAATATTTGCATGAGGCATGTTGAGCAGAATCATCAAATTTTGAGGTCTAGAATCTACAGTTCAGAGATTGGACATTCTTAATGAATCACCCTGTATACAAATAGTTTTAAGAATAAGAGGGCGCTAGTGATCCATTTTCACCAAACTAGAAAATACCAGCCCATTATAGTCCTTGAATAGACTTCCAGTTTCTTTGGAGTTTCATTTGTTGACTAGCTTATTTGACAATTTGCCTGTAAAGTAAGAAGTCTGGTTAAGGCATAGAAATGTCAAAATTTCGTCGATACGAAATCCGTTTTTGTCTCCGTTTTCAGAAACATCGAAAAGTTTGGTATTAAATTTATCAGTTTCATTCTGTTCTGTTGAATGTATTCATGTTTTCACGTGATGGAAATTCAAATCAATCGTGTTTTAGCGAAATACAAAAAAGCACCATCGTTCGTGCAGTACACGAGAACTAAAATTTGTGGCCCCTTGGACCCCCTATCGCCTATACCTGGGTTCGTCAAAAAGTGACAAGGACTTTAAAAATTGATTCAGGGCACTTCAAAACCACCGATTGACATATTTGGCCCACTTTGGATGGCAGTTTTATGAAATATGTACCTTGTAGGAAAATGCCGAGAGCTCCCTTCAATTGGTGTTACTTTAAATCTCATGTCTCAATGAACATTTAGAACATTTAGCACCCCGATCGGACCTTTCCGACCAAAGTTCGAAGCTTTGCGACTTTTAGGCTTACTTTGACGCATAATTGATGTAGGGCAAGTAATAATGAACAAAAACAGAGTTTATAAGTGGAAAGTAAAAAAAACTCCCCATAACAATATACAGGGTGTAACAAAAAGGCAGGTCATGAATCATACCACATATTCTGGGGCAAAAAATAACTCGATCCAACCTTAGTACAAATGTGCATGCGAAAAAAGTTACAACCCTTCGAAGTTACCAAATGAAAATTGATTTTTTCAAATATTTCGACAGCTGTTCGACATATAATGAAAGTTGACAATTGGCTTTCTTATGATTAGAGCATCCTAAAAAAAATTAAGGAATTATTGCATCCCGTTAAAAATTTATGGGAGCTGAGATCCCCTAAACCCCCCCAAAATTTTTGGGTACGTTACAATTTAATGCTTTTTGTGGCACCATTATTCAAACACATTATTTTTGAAACTTTTTCCCCCCTAGTACTTTTTACAATTATCAGTTTTTATCGAGATACGGCCTATTTTTCATTATGCTTTAAAGAATTTTGAGTGACAAAAATCAAAGTCAATGAATTTTTAAGATTTTCGAAATATGATTGAATCTTATTTATTTACAAATGTGTAGTTTTTATTAGATGTTCGAAATGGCCCCCATTTTCTTGAATACACAGTCGTCACCGTTTAACTAACGAAAACCGAATATTCTGGAAAAGCAATGGCTTCTGACGATATCTAATTGCAGCCTCAAGGATTCCTTTTTTCGCATGCACATTTTATACTAGAGTAACTTGGGTTGGATCGAGTTATTTTTAGCCCCAGAATATGTGGTATGATTTATGACCTGCCTCTTTGTTACACCCTGTATATATCCCACATTGCAATTTGACATCCTAAGCATATGCGTGGAATATTTTCAAAAAGAACATGGATGTGCAAAGCATGTTCTCAAATAATACCAAAACAAGAGCTATAAATAGATTGTGTTGCGCCCTGGTCACATGCTGGTCAGGTTTTCAGAACGTGATGAAAGATGTTCTTATAAGATGCTGAGTATGTACCTAGAACTAAAAAGCTCAAAGTGCCAACAATCATGTGATTGAGCACATCCTTTTCACATGCTACGCATTTTCCAGCTATAAGCATTCTGATATACAGTACATCCTAGGCATGTGCTATCGGCGTATATATTATATACCTATCCGAGTGCTATCCCTACGCATATCCTATACACTTCCTTTCACGAAAAGAATGTACTTTGCACATGCTCTTCTGAAGTTTCTCGCTTGCAATGCATCTTTTTTGGTGCTATGTACATGATATAGAAATTAACTTTTCTGTCAACCTCTAATTTTTCATTTACCAGTGAAACATTATTAATTAGTGCAATGAAAAATCCTTGTTCTGGGGGGACCTCCATGACATCTGCATGCCATGTTGATCACGTCAACCCCTACGTCAGGTAAGTATAATTCTTTAGCTTTGGTCCGGTATTTGATTTCCGTGGTTACATATAAATCGGTGTGAAGGTACAAATAAAAGTCAGCGCCCTCTTTCGATGCGCTTATGTATTATTTCGAATACTTTGTTGAAAAGGAACTCTTCTCAAATGTATTTCCTTAATAACATTATCTATATAGTTGTTCTCACTTCATGAATGTTTAATCAATAATCAAATCAATTTTATACACGCTGTACTTCTCAATTCAATACAATACATAATAAAAGAAATTTAGATGCTGTCTATACTCTTCCAAATAATGTGTTATTCACATGCGATAAAGCATAGGTTGAAACAGGATGTGATCGCATGTGCGAAGGACGTATTTAGCATGTGCATTGAATGTACCAAATTATGTTTTATGTTTTATACTTTGCACATGCTAAAAATATGATTTAAAGTTAATCATCAGATTATTCAGATATATACATGCTAAGTGTATATTATAAATGGAAAGATATCCATGATAATGGCTTCAATATCGAATGGAGTTCAATTACACTGTTGCATCAAGAAGTTGGTCCACATTCAACTATAAATTATAATTACATTATATTTTTAGTGAAAACCATCATGCGCCAAAAATGTAACAGCTGTCATTCCGATGTCCCCTTCTATATCGAGCAACCACTGTTACTTTCAAAAGTAATGAAGCAGATAATATTCCAACACGTTTTTACTGAGAGAACCTCGCATAACTTCCAAATAATTGCAAATAACACAACTACGAACGATTCAAATAATATGACGTTTATCAATTGCCAGTCTTGTCACTCTTGTCAGTTCATAATTAACTCGTTCCATGAACTGGTTTGATTAGGCAGTGATAGCACAGAGTACACCATCTAACAAGAGACGAAAGCTTTGTCGGTTCCTTTGAAGTTGGACTCGAACGGAAATACGTCGAGACTTTGACAGATAAACTACATAAAACCACAGAGTACACCATCTAACTAAGGCAGTGACAACCAAACCACAGAGTACTGAGTAACTGACGGGAACGAACGAACGGAAGTGTCGACCATGTGTCGACTTGACACTGACAGATAAACTACATATTTCACGCATGTGCACAGAAAATTGCGATCACGAAAACGGCTTTCATTCGCCTCTTGTTAGATGGTGTACTCTGTGGTGATAGTGTAATTTAAGTGTAGTTATAATATAATGAAAATGTAATTATAATGCACGTTGCATGAATCGGCCTTTAATACTGAATTAAAACATTATATTCGCCATCTGTTATTTTCAATTTTTCGGACAAGCACTTTCTACGAAGCAAATCCCATTAACCATCAATTAAATGTCCACCTTTTTCCGTTAAAGCTCCTTCGCAGGAAACATTAAACTCCTCTAACGCAGCAACGGAAGGATTAGACTACATAAAACACATACTTAAACATATTGTCTATACTTCTTCCAGTTACTAGACGCCACTGTCTATACATGGACTATTAACTCTAACAAATGTCCGACACATAGATCAAGATAGGACAGATTAATATTCTCATCGATAGTGTCTTGGTTTTTACCACTTTGAAATATCGTTGTAGATTTAGCACTCCACATACATTACGGTCGTAAAAACTTTTTTTGTTTTTTTTACATAATGGCTAGTCGTGAAATATGACAACCTATTGTCGAATTTTTTTTACAAGACCTCTCGACACGTCCAACGAAGACTCAATTTATTCACTTTTTAAGTTACATATACCAAACTATATATTTGGATGAAAACTTCCCTCTAAGAGTATCATATATCATATCTCAAAAAACAAGTGTACTACAAACAGTGTAACACAGTTGCTTTTGTAGTATCTTGAATTTCTGCGCATGATCTCATCGAGAACAATCGTAATTGGAGTTACTAGGTCTTCGTCGCTGGTGCAGGTTTGCGTCGTCTTCTAGGGTTATGTTATATTACTTTAGAATAGTGATTTAACTTATAAAATGTAGTCCAGGAACTCCAAGATCGATTTAACTCCGAAATTTGAAAAGGAAAAATGTGTCAGAAAGATGAAGAACTAATCTTCAATTAGTTTTGAAGATGAAAAGTTCATATTAACTAGACAATGGGATTTTGCTTCCAGCCAAGTAAGACAGATGGCCAAGAAATAGGTGACTAATACCGTCACTGCTGAATCTCGAAGAAATCACTCTCAGTAATATTATTTCAACATTCGCAGCAAGGAAATACGCATCTGTGGAGTTGTGTTTTTGAAAACTCTCCATATTTCGGAAACTTGGGAAACTACTGCCTTGAGCAAAGTGAAAGAATGTGGAGCCTTGGGAGAAAATAAGAGAGAGAAGTATTTTTCAAGGCCACGCAAACTTAAATTAGATATCACAGAAAGTATCATAAATCACGTTAAACAGTTTCCACATATAAATATGAATATAAGGCTGATTTTATGAGCAGCGACTTAAGAAAACGAAGACGACGTCCATACAGTATTAAAAAACACCCGAATCATACAACAGACCATTGGAAATAGAGGCTAAAAATTCAAGATAATATTGGGCTAGGCAATACGGGCCAAATACCAACTATGTATCACGCGTTTTATGAAGTCTAATTTCAAAGACAGAAGAAACTGAACGTGGAAGAGCTGAAGATGAAGATGATGAAAAGTATGATGAACATTTTCATTATAATAAAAAGTATAATTTTATTGAATTTTGTTTCAGGAAAAATCTCATTGGTTTATTATTTAATTAGGTTTATCGCAAACCGTCAGTAAAGCCATCAATTATCAGATTGATTTCCGGAAGTAAACAAACAGTTTACCTTCCTTCACTTTATCTGCCACATTTGCGGCAGGTAAAGTGACATATGCGGCAGGTAGAGTATTTTGACTTTGATATTTCTCGAAAATCATCATCTGTCAGTGTCACGCTTCTCCCTATTACGGCTCCATAATAGCTTTTTTGCGATTTATTTATAACAAATTATTGTTGAAACTCCTTTCACTTCAGGATATAACTTTTATAATGCTTCAGGGTGTACTTCCAATTTCAATATAACAAATAATAAGTACCTAAATTCGTTCTATATGTGCTGTTTACTTTGTCATTATAAAATGCAATTAAATATACCTCAGCTTCTTATATTCTGAATTCTGAGCAGTTGGCGATGAAATTTTGTATGTACCACGTCAGTAAAGTGTCTTTATCGGACTTGCCTGCTATTCGCCTCGCTTCGCTCGTCTCATAATTCCAGACTCGTCCGATGAAGAATCACTTTATGCTTAACTTAACTTAATAACGCTTGTCATATTTTTGAAATTTGAACGTTATGTACAATACGTAGCAACAGAGAAATTATTTTATTTAAAAAACTATAATTTATGGTATAATTATGAATTTTTATTCACGATTATCTCAAAATGTTAATATTGAGTGGCTGCAGTCTACGCTGGACGTGTCGCACTGTACTTTCTATATTTTGACGTAAAAGTACGTTTCGTATTCCACATTACTCGGTACTAGAACCAACAAAAATAATTACAAAAGAGTTACTATAAAGTTTTATTTGATGCGAACGAAGAATTCCAACTATCTTTTCAAACAAACAGAAATCCGCTCGCGCATTTTTAAAAGGTTATAGGTAGATGTAAAAGAAAACTTTTCTTTATGCGGATACTTGAAAGTTGCAAGTTTGGCATCGAACAAAAAACAGCTGTCGACAAGTTAGGTAATAAAATTTGGGTTGTGAAGTTTCGAGATTCTAAATGTAAGCCCTCAGGGCCAGTTTATTCCAGTTCACGGTCCGTTAATCTCGAGAAGCCCAGACTGGAGCATGGAGCATAGATCAGACCGAGGACTTGAAAGTTGAAAAGGATATGGAGGAAGGATTCAAAACATGTAAACAAATTCATATAGGGACAAACAATTTAATGGAAAGGCTTGTCGCAAAACAAAAGGGCATTTTAACATGAATGAGTCTTTTAGAGCGAAAACGACATTGGCTGGAGGGTAAATTTTGCAGAACGAAAAAAATCCTTTAGATAACGTAAATTGAAAAACATCTGTTGCCATAGTTTTCTTCTGTTGCTACGAAGTTTAATCTTAAATAAACCATTGAGTAAAGAAATGAAATATCGCACAAGAGAAAAATGCAAATTTATCAATTGTTCAGTGAACACATTTAGAATTTTTCAATTATATTTTTGGTTTTTGGTAGTAAATGAGAAAACAGTTAAATTTGACATCATTAACTCATTTTTGAAAATGTTTGCAATTGTGCCACTGTTTTTCCAAAGGTGCAATATATTTTTAGCCAGTTAAAAAAAATAATTAACAAACAATATATATTATTGAAGCTAAAGGTTGATTAGTACTTGGTGGCCAAATGAGCCAAGTGAGGTAAACGACGGTATCTCGAAAACCGCCCATCTTTTTTGCTGCTCCATCATACGTGTTAGAAGCGAAGTGACTGTGATCGTTACCGAAATCGCTATATGGCGTTGTTTTCCCAGATAGCACACTACATCTTGAAGACGTCCAGTTTATGTCTTACTTTGGTCCAAACGTCCTGGTATAGTTTGGCAAGTTTATCTGTAGCTACGGGGCGTCGGTAAGAGGCGAGGAAAAACATGGCGTATATCTGTCAAACGTATAAATGGCGTACGGTACCTATTTTACCAAGTAAAACTGAAATTACAAAGGTAACTGACAATACGAACACCACTGGATAAATCAATATCAGTCAATTGACGAAGTGAGAGGAAAGAACATACGCACGCGCTTTCCAATAAGAAGTAACCTGGTCGATAAAAATCACCAATTATGTAATTGGAGGGTGTGGTCATTATGGTTTTCGTACAACGTTGCCAGAGCTTTAAGAATCCCATAACAAATTTGGAAAAGTGTTCTCTTTTAATATTCATAAATTGGAAAATAATGTTAATAGAATAAATCCAAGGAAACAAGTACATTATAAAATTAACGTTTAATCATATTTTTAATATTGTTAATAATACAAAGACCCATTAATAATTATTATCACTACATAATCAGTTCTTCTATTTTTTTATAGTTAAACGTGGCAATGTCGAACGTTTTCGACTGCATTCCTTTCACGGTTTCAGATAAACTTGCCAAAGTATACGTAAAACGGACGTTTTTAAGAAGTCCTTCTTACGACAAGTTTAAAACGGCTTTGTAGGGATGTTTTAAAGACGTTTTAAATATGTTGGTAATGTGGACGTTCAACTCTTTTAGCAATTTTTAATGGGGCAAGTCTCCAGCATCACTAAATTATTGAGCACTTGAAAGGTAGAGGGCGACACAGACATACACATGTCATCCTTTAATATGAGAATCATATGAATCAACATTTGGAATTAACCTAACAAAATGGACTCAGATCAGATAGTTGTTGAATATTATGGAGAAAAAAGAAAAGGCAGGATAACTGTATCTAGAAGTGCAAAGTAAAATTTTCCAATAAAACGCACTTCTCTAAATATGAACACTTTGAAGGTGGAATTAGATAAAAGGGCATTATAACATTTATTTTAATCAAGTGAAAAGACGGTATATAAACATGTCCAAAACTGTGTCTTAGGGCCAGTTGTATGTAACGTAGTTAACCAATTGATCAACTGAACCAGGTTCACATGTTGACCATAGTCAAATCAATCAATCGTTGTACGAAAGATGATCGTGTTGTGGTCAGTTGAACCACAGTCAAATTAATATTTTTATGTTGGTTATCCGAATCTCTAGTAACATTCGAGCATTTCATCAATATTGTTGGTACTAACTTGAAAAATCGTCACAGTTTTTGTATACTGTGAAATCGTTAATCAATGACAGTCAATGATCAAAAGTGTGCTTGGCGTTAAATATCTTTTTGTGTCTTCTCTTTGAAGTGAAAAGATGGCAGATAAAGAAAATCAGTGCTACTTCGCAACAAACAAGTGAAATGACGTGGTCTATACAAAAAAATTAAATTGCAGTGCCTTTTGATATTCTGAATTTATCAAAAAACTCATTTTCCGTCCACTTTTTAAAATTATTTTCTCTTGTTCGAAATATGCGAGCGTTTCTCCTTAAACCTAAGACCCAGTATAAAATCTTAATAAGGCATAAGTCGTATACAAATAAGTAAATAAACCTTCTCCCACTTCTCTTATCATTTCTAGAAAATCCTCATCATCCGTTAACTCTTCAAAATAATCCACGTTTTCCATTGTAAACAATCAAAAGTTGTAAAATTATAGGTTATATAACAGTCAATTATAAGATATGTCACATCAGAATCTGACGTTTATTCCATGAACTTCAGTTAAACCACCATTTTTGGTGGTTCAGCAAATTGCATAGTTAACTCATGAGTTAACCAAAATAATTCTTGACTACGTTTCGTACAACACTCTAATAGCTGTGATCGTGGGTTAACCATAGACATTAGGTTAACTATGCTTCATACAACTGGCCCTTAAAGACGTACAAAAATGGACGTCTTCAAAACATATTTTGGATATTAGCGGACATCTTCGAAACGTCATGAACATCGTGAACAAACGTCTTTCAGATGTCTTTGAAACGTGTTTGTGCTATCTGGGTTATAAATATTTATTTTCATTCACTTCTGTATGTTCTTTGTGGTATATTCATCATGCTTTCTGTGGTGTACCGTGTCTATCCTTTTTCGATTTTCCTGAAATTTCTAACCCAAATCTTTTTTTATTTCCTGCTCGACGGCTCATTAGCCATTCCCAACTCCCCACTGGCCATACGGAGCATTAAATACAGCGAAGAATTGGTTAAAGCATACGCAGGGTTATAAAATTCATATGGAATACAAATTATTGTTAGTAATTGATTGTGAGAGAGAAGCTGTTTTTTGTGAAATCACTCAAAATTTCTTACCGAAAGACAAATATTCGTAGCTGAATCTCGTCGGAAGCACGCTAAAAAGAAATTAAAATTCATTGGTAGTTAACTCGCGAACTGAACGATTAAATTTAACAATTACCATGTTTTCAGGTAGCTTCATCTTTTTTATTGTTTCAGGTCGGCCAGATCAAGTTCAGAATTGCACACTTTTTAATATTTCCATGACATCGTTCAACATAAGGTGTTCGGAAGGGTTTAATGGAGGCCTTCCGCAGTCCTTTCTTCTGGAGGTAAGGAAATATTGCAAATTTATTTTCCTCATTATCTTTTCTTTTTCGAAGGTTTCTATAAAATAAATATATTTCAGGTGCGAGAGAGTCAATCCCAAGAATTGAAAAACAACCTAACCTCGCCAGTTGCACGGTTTTCCGTTACGGACTTAACAGCTGGTGCTCTGTATAACGCAGTACTATTTTCATTTAACGCGAAAGGACGTAGCGAACCAGCAGTAGTTCACGCAGCTACCTTGAGGTTGCCGGAAAAACAGCTCACAGCAGAAAAAGGTAAGCAATCTCGTATTAGATCCAATAATTTGAATCCAATATGTTTTGTCTAAGCTCCGATGGAGTTTCAGCATAGTAGCATATCTGAATTATCATGGATATCGATTCTAGACGATTTTTCACATAATTAATTCGTATTCATGGATGAAGAAGACAATTGGTGCATTTCGGCTCAGACACAGGCCAGCACCGAGCGGAATTCTCTTCAGAAATATACTACATTGCTTTTACGTTCTGTTAACATTACCTTTTCATGGATTTCCTTTTTATTATCACATCACGCCTCAAATTCTCCATTGACTAATCTCGGGGCTCCTCGGTTGTCTCTTTTCAAAATCCAGGATCTTGTTCACCAATGGGCAGGATTTCTTTGTCGCAGTTAGTAGAGCAACACAGGACATATAATACTGATATTACTGTTACTATAACCATACCCTCAATGTCTTCCTCTTCCGTTTTGTTAACTCCTCTCCCATCTGCTTTACATTCAACCGCTTATTTTTTTTCACATTGTGAGTTTATGAAACAAAAACTACCAATTTTCTCACGAAGTTGGCAACACGTAACGTTTCCCCTTTGCCTGTACTTCTTCTCGCAACAATTTGTCCCAGAGCAACAGGTCGCTGCGATTAGTTGCAACGTAGACTTTAAAAGGTGTTCCAAAAACTACGTTAGATCTTGTAACGGTTGGGGCGACTTCATTATTTTCTGCCTCCTCACTAAATTTAGGAAGGAAGGAGCTGAAGTAGATCTATATTTTCACTTTGGCAACGTTTGCTGTCAATTTAAGCTTATTCATAATTTATGTCATGGTGTAATAGAGAAGAAGGTGTGCTCCCACGGAAGACGAATGTTCTGTGCACCTTCCAAAGCGTCGCCATATTGTCAATCATATGTTTAATGCTTAGACAAGGAAAGAGATTATTTTTTCCTTAGAACTACCAAGATGTTTTATTATTATCATTTATGTAGGTACATACCTTCCTGGGTTGTAGGTATGCGGGCAACTGGGAAAAAATTGTTGGGATAGCTCCATAGAGCAATCGTACTCTTGAACTTGCATCCGTTTTATAAAACCAACGTTCTTCAAAGTGTTTTGAGCAAAGCCTACCTTTTTTAGTTGGCTCCCAATCCTTAATTTTGCTATTACCTATCCATAATTTGCGTTTTTCCACATCTTTAGGAAAGCTGTAAAAAAATAAAAAAATCCATAAAGTATAATCATACATTATTTTCCTGGGTGGAAATTTTCCTATTCTATAGAGACAATTATTCTATTTCTTTTAGTTTTAGTCATTTTTGTATTAATCTATTATAGAAATGAGCACCTAGATTCAATCTTGAGAAATTAAAAAATGGTTACCCACGCCACTGCTATAATGGTCGTTTTGAACATAGAATACACGTTATATATGCAAATCTTGAATGAACATTATTAAAACTCGTCATCCAAATACTAGTATTAGTTGAATTAAAGACTGAATAATTACATACTTAAAAATCATTTGTCAGAGATAACTCTTTCATTATTTAAAAGAAACAAAACTACATAGTCCATTGTACATATAATTATTTGTTTACCTGTGAAATGAAATTCCAATTTCTTTTTTCTCGCTTCGACTTCGGCATCCGTAAGCACAACAATTCACCATTTTTCAGTTCAAAAATAAATTACAAACTTAATAATTTTCACTTAAAAATTCACAAAAGAAACACACGCTGTTTTCGCTTTGTCTGCCACATATAAAATGGCGTCCAGCAAAACTGTGTAACAGATCGCAGGTGTCAAATAAGGCGAAGTGCGGTATCCATATGCTTTCCTAATCTAAGGTTTAATGTTTTGAATAACTGTCATAACTATAACCTACACAAAAAAATCTTACTTGTTGTAATCGTTAATTTGTGTAATAAATTGTGTCTTTATTGTTAAATAAAGATTTTGTCTCTTGTTCTCGTTTCAAATTCAGTTATTTGTCAAGCGTTTGATTTCGCGCGTTATTTTTTTTTTAATGGTCGTGTGCGGTAACACACCTTCTCTATTACACCATGATTTGTGTGAAGTAATTTGTTTCGGACATAACATTGATTTGATGATTTTATTTTGACAATTATTCATAGCAAATTTTAAACTAATATGATCAATTGATTCTTCATATTTATATAAAACAAAACGTATGGTGGAAGTATAATGTTAGATACTCGAAGAATAAATAAAGCTTATTCAGTATAGGTATTCTAGTCTCATATGTGACACTATTAGAGATGACATCTATGGTTAAAGACTTGATGAACTACAATTGAAATATGGAATAAGAAGGAGAGTCAAAAAACAAATAATGTCGTTACAGACCTTTCGAACAAAATATCAGAAGAATATTACTTTTTATTATGTCCACAAATTATTAGGGTTAAAGTGATTCAATACACTCACTTATTCTCTTACATAATTGGTGCACATTATATTATACTTCCATTATTGATAAGATATTAATCGAGAAACTGATATTCACGAGTTCCGCCATTGCCAAATTGTGCATCCTTAAACAGCATCGAGTACGTTTGCGTCCGATTCGACTATCTAGTTTTATATACACACATGCTAAGTTGTGTCTGTGCCGTGGGCACGCTACGTGTCCGTATGTGAGAGAATGTGCTTAGTTCCTAGCATACGCTGTCAAAGACAAGCATGACCCAAGTGCAGTTACAACTTTGTTCCCATGTATTGAATTGACAGAATTTTTTGAGAAAAAATGTAACAATTGTAGCAGTGGAACATGAAACTTTGTATGCTGCTACACAGAACTACATTGGACTTGCCTTGCGTATCATCATATTATTGAGTTCTTTCCAATAGGCAATCAGGGATGCCCATCGTGCTTTATTGCCACCCCTTGCTATTACTCTCGCGCAAAATCGTTCTCGACTAGTAAATGTTATAGTATAACTATTGTTAATGTGATGACCCATATTTTTAATCCCTTTGAAGGAAAAAGCCACCCAATGAAGTGCACAAATTTTTTTTTATAAATTCGAATATTGTGAATTAATGCTTTTCAAATGTAATTTAAATTAATATAGTGGATTAAAATTAACCTGCATAAAATTTGTAATACAATTCAAGGTCATCACATTGACATTAGTTAGGTACACTATACTTACATCCCTTATAGTATAAATAACTAATGAGTGTCATTAAAAAGCCAATTTCAAAGTCATTTAGAGAAAAAGGAGTTCATCACCAAATTCGGATGTAATAGCGATCAAGAAAGTTAGTGAATAAATAGCATAATCATAAACTGGATTAAGACAAAGGACGGGTTTAACAAATTAAGGCACTAAGGTGTATACATTTCGAAACACTTTTCAATTAATTTCAACTCCAATATAATATGTTGAAGTGATACAAAATAGGTTAACACGTTGTTTTTTTATTCATTCAATTACATACAAAAAGTGTACTAAGTGTGTAGCTAATTTCATGCGAGAAAATGGTGTAACGGAATAGCAAAATATCGTTAATTTGATTTAACCCTATATTTTTAATATAATTTCAGAAGGCAGTCGTTCGGGCAGTTTCCATTTTACGCCCATGATGAGCATCCTGATTGGCGTCGTATCCGCTCTGTTGATTGTTGCCTTAGTGGTTATAATGGTATTGCGTATGCAGTGCACTCATCACAACGATATCCGGTTAAAAGGGCACAAGAACAGCGCGGCAGCGGTCAGCAGGAGTAATCTGGAACATCGGGGATCGGGTAGTTTACCGACCCTTAGCGACAAAGGTGGTATGTATTGTAATCAGTTTAAAGTAGAATATTCTAGTGAAACGGAGGCTGTGAGACAACAGAACCGCATTGTTATAATATATAAGGTTGTAATCGCATTGTCGGAAATTGCACATTACACGCGAGTTTTTTGTATTGTGAGAGAGTGTGTGATTCTCAACTACTACTTTCTATAGTAGAAATTCAATTCGCACGTGCTAATTTTTCTTTAAAGCACTGCTTCGCTTCAACAGAAAGATATGGGAACATTTTTCTATTATCAGATTTATTTTTTCCGGAATGTAAAAGTGCGCTCTAGATTTTGGAAGCTGTGAGTTTTTGAAATCTTCCAATGTAACTGTAGACTTAAGTATATGGATCTCAGTTGATTCATCTAACTCGCAAAGATGTTTGGCCATCATAACCACAATAAAATTCTCCTCAGAAAGACAAAGCTGCGTAGTTGTTGATATTCCCCCCATAGCATGGGTGTACTAATTTGAGAAAAAAATATCAATGAACTCTCCAAACTGTCAAAATAAGTAGTTACGTCTTTTGCTGTATTTTGTCTTCCTAGAATGAATAAGTTTTTAAAATCTGATTATCCAGGTATGGAACGTTGGACAAATAACTATTCTACCTTTGATATTTCTGTATCTGTATCTGTAGAGTAGGGAGGGTGAGTGTAGGCTCACAGCACTAAGGCCACATGTGACCCATTGTACATCCTCCCGAGGAGTTGTCCTCCTAGGTCATCGTCCATCCTGTCCTTCCCAGGAAGGTGCACTGGTCACTAGGAGACATCTACTTTATATCGGCAGTTGTAGGCCAAGACTCACCGAACACACACTCTCTTATTGACGATAACTCCGGACACTCGCATAAGACATGCCTGACAGTTTCATCGTCCTGTTCACACATCCAGCATAGGGGTGTGTCCACTAGCCCCATAGTATGGAGGTGTTTCCTCAGTTGACAGTGGCCAGTCAGAAATTCCACTATTAAACGTAGGTTTTTCCTGGTCATCGCCAAATATTTTTTTGGCGCCAACATCCCAGGGTCGCCCAGGGTGATCCTGGCAAGACTGCATCCTTTGATTCCATCCCATCTCCAGCCCAACATAACCTTTGATATTTATAGGAGGAAGTCCAATATCCAAACACGACTCAAGTGCTGGTGAATGTGATAGTGATGAGAAGAATCCCGATATCATCCCACAATCCTTAGATGAAGATGAAAATTCGGACTACTCCAGAAAAAGGCAACATATTTCCACAATAGAAACATCACCTAATCGTACTTTGCAGCATCAACCTGGAAATTCGAACTACATGGGGTTTTGTACTATTCGAAATGGTATACCGACTCATGACTTAGCGGCCCAACAAAAATTGGTAAGAATTGACTCATTAAATTGTTAATTATATCAAATAATTGAAATTGTTCCAGCTTCCGGGTCCTCCACAAATGATAAGTCCATTCACGTCGTGTACACTTCCACGTCAACCGCCACAACAATGGCTCTACGGTCCTATGAGTCATTTACCGCCAGGTGTGTATCCGGTGGCGTATCGAAGCGGACCGCACCAATCGCAACGATCTCATCCGCAATCGAGAGAACCTCCTATAGCGCTACAACCTCTATCGACCACCGAAGAAGAACCTTCGGCCGAAACGCCTTTAGTGTCAAATAAAAGAGAAAGCACTGTTTGACAAATCTCTCCGCTCTAATCATTATCAGTATCCAGCACAATAAGACAGGGTTTCTCTATGTATATGAAAAAATATCGATTTTTTTTGGTGTAATGTGACTTTTTCAATCTGAACTGAGTGTTAATATATAAATAGGAATAGAAGGTTGAGATTTCTAAAGTGTATATCAAGTGAAATAGAATTTCAGTGAATTCTCCTGTCAAGTTAAGGTGGACGTAGAGATTCGAGAAATCTAACAGGCTACTTGGTTACTAGAAAAAAATCTCAAAATCAGAATTGTGACCTATTTTATATCGAAAGTGTTTCAATTCAGAATTCCTTTTAACTAGCTAGCTTAGTTCACAGTCGAAAACGTCCAATTTAGAATCTCAATTAAACTAATTGAAGTGAAATATTCGATACTGGATTTAAAAAAAAAGTATTGAACGTTCTAGTTCGTTAATTTTATAAATGGTGAGAATTAATCGGAAGAAAAAGTTTGGTTTCGATTTTAATTGTGGACAATTACTGTGTGTGAGAAAAACTAGTGTTTCACGATAAAAAAAACGTATAGACAATCATTATTAAGATTTTTATTCGAATTATTCAGCTTCAATTGCAAATTAATTATTTTGGAGTATGTGTTTTTCATGATAAAGTAGAATACAAACAATCGAATGAATAATTTCTCTTTTGAGTGAATACCTACTTTGAAAAAATCTAAAATTTGTTTAACAACGCTACCATTAACCACAGGGAATATAAAAGGTCTAGATGATAATGAGAAAGAAAAATTTCTACTTCCAATGTAGGATTAGTAATAAACCTTATTAGTAGGTCAAATATAGCGTTTTTGTTTTTCACCAGAAGTGAACATAAATTAACAGGCATGGTAGGGAATGAGGGGATTATAAAGTTCTGTTCTTTCTGCTAGTAGATCCTCACATGCAAAGAAAATGGTTAAGATCAACTATTTATATATTATCGCAAGTACAAAAAGTTGTGTTAGAAATGCCTATTTTGTGAAGGTGAGCCAGAAAACGTCCATGATTCACTTTTAAACGTGTGAGAATTCCCTGATGTCTTTGCTATAATCTAAATTTAATAAGAGGTTACTTCTACTGGGGAGTTGAGGATATAAATGGAAATACTGATTGCTGTTTGTTTTTGCGATATCATAATGATACTTTTTTCAACGTGTGTAAGTAGATATTTATTAAGTGAAGTGATAAAATGATTGGGTTTCAGTTAACTTAGTTATTTCACAAGCCGCTTTTGCTTCGTGGTCCACTCTTTCATTTCCATCTATACCGCAATGTACTTTCACCCAGACTAGATGAATTTTCTTCCCACATACAGTAACCTCTTAATTTCACTTGATAGACATTATAATTCGGAAGAAAATATTTTTTTTCCGAAACAAAAATAGATGCTAAGAACATTATCAGATAAATAGCATCTATTTTTGCCTTTTCAAACCCCAAAATACCAACAATAAAATTAAATGTAAACTCAATTTCTAATCAAGTTTCTAATTGTTTCGAAAATAATTTTCCTAGTATGCTTAAAGTGATGTAAATGCAACAACAACTACAGAAAATTATTTTAATCTTCACTTTTGTATATATAGAAAAAAAAAGTGTTCACATATCTATTTCTCCTTATTGTACATATTAAACAATGTCAAAAATCACGAACGCATGTTTCGGATAATATTCTCATTCTTTGATATAAAGTTAATTGGAAAAAATTTATTTCATACAATTCATAGTCAAAGATTGGAACTCACAACTTTATCAGCCTTAATCAACTGCACTTGGCAATTCCAGCAACGTAAGATGCCCAACATTAAAACATTATAGTCTCACCTATCATAGTGCTGAATATAAACTGTATCAGTGCCTTGATGTCTGCTCGACTGTCATCAGTGGTTCCATTTGGTTTGATAATCTAATATTATTTATGCCTCGTAAAAAAATACTTCTACGCGACAACGTCTCTGACGGCAGACGTTTTATGTTCTCATTGGAGGCCATTATTCTTTTAACACTATTTGCTTTCCTCCACCAGTAACAGTTTGTTTCACTAAGTATATTATTATTTCATGTGCTGAATTACGTACTTTTGTTAAATGTGACTCCCTCAACAGACACGTACCACGCAGATTAAACTGAGAATCTCCAGTAGTACCTATCTTCTGAAGTCTACATTTGATATGAAAGCATCCGACATTGCTCCGTCAGGACTACTACCCAACAATCCATTCTTTGTATTCTTTCGAATCGCTGTTGTATGTCGCTTTTTCATTTTTCTGTGTTTTCTCTAGACTTGAGCACTCGTTAAATTTGTAGCTTCTTCAATGTATCTTTTCTCTAGATTTGAGCATTCTTTCAATTTGTAGTTTCTTCATTGTATCTTTCCACTTTTCTTACCTTCTATTTTCATTCTTCAATCCCTTTTTCTTCACGTTTTCATTTTTGTAATAGTTTTGCTATATCCAGGTTTATAGAAAAAGCAGTACTTCAGTACCTATTTGATGCGAGAGAGGTTTGAGTGTTTGCTTCGTTTCAATTTCAATCTTTCATTTGTCGCTCGCCTCCTAATATTCGCCGCCCTGTGCTTTAGCACCTACCTAACCTAAATTCGCTGCTAAATGTGGGAGCTGGATATCATTATAGAGACACATATGGGACAGAACCGTTGTGATTATAAATTGATGAGTTCTTCAGATCTATCTGATTTATCAAAGTTGGAGTACATTAGCTAATACTGTATTGATTTTATGAAAAATGTATTTAAAAGGAGAACATAAAAAATTAAATGAGTATTATTTTTTTCCTTCTCTAATACTCCAATAATTAACGAATGTTGTCAGCAAGCGGTGTTCAAAAGAAATGAATTAGTACTACAAATGAATTGTATTTTCCATTGTTTGTAAATATCATTTGTTACATATTTGAAATGAGAGAGAATTATAAAACTCCATGTGATTTAAAGGTAATTTAAGTTTGTAAAAATAATAGTGTCATATGCTGATGCGGCTTTTTTCATGGTAACATTGCCACCCTCAAAACTAGATTTGAAGCATTCATTTGTCAATGTTTTCGCTTTACTTGAAAGCTGAGTAGTGATTTTTACGGAGTTGAACACAGATATATTTACTGACTAGAATAAGTGTGCCTTGTTAGTCTAATTTATTTAAAAATATTATATTCATGACAGTCTTTGAAGAAAGTTGCATCGCTTATAGATACAAACCTGTAAAAATGTATATATTGTACATATTATTACGTTTTATATTTACCAAAAAATACTCTGTTACTGAACAAATTAATTGTGAACATTTAAATAAATGTATTAAAATAACTGGACTATTTGTTTTATTCCAAGCATTTTCCACTCCACAATCGGAAGGAAGCCGAGAATGGATTATCGGTTTTGAAAAATACATACTCACATATTTCGCTCTAAAGGCTTAATATAGCTACTCGGATTTTGGCTATTCCAATGACAAAAAATCTCACAAACTGTGACTGTAATCAACTGTTCTAAGATGCTAGATATTAATTGAGAGAACAACAACGTCAGGCAATTATAGAGAAATTAAAGGAGAACCCCTGCTCTCCTACATTCTGCCAGATTCTTTATTCATGGATTCGAGACCTTTGACGATTTTAGACCAAAACTAGACTACACTCGATATTTAGTATCAGTAGAGCAAAACGTGAGGAGATTCATAACTGCACATTCATTAGTGCGGTCAATTTTTCTACTTCCCTAATATTTCTGCTCTCCTGATACCGACAGTCTCCAGATTCGTTACTTTTCAAAGAAACGCATGAATTTAAGACGATTTGATCATTTTAGACCAAAACTAGACTTTCTGTTAATATTCAGTATCAGGAGAGCAGAGACGCGAGGAGGTTAACAACTGAAAATAGCAGGAGTACGGACAACGTAATTATACCTCCTTGATATTTCTGCTCTCCCAATACCTACAGTCGTAGATTCGTTATTTCTCAACAAAACGCACGAATTTGAATCGATTTGATTATTTTAAACCAAAACTAGACTTTCTGTGGATATGTAGTATTAGGAGAGCAGAAATGTGAGGTTAACAACTGAGAATAACAGGA
>CAJUYG010000517.1:156290-171354 GCA_910591675.1 Galerucella calmariensis | reverse complement strand
TTTAGTTGTTATACAGAGAATTTAGTTGTTATACAGAGAATTTAGTTGTTTTTCAGAACGTTTAGTCGTTTTCACAGCATTTTGTCATTCTACAGAGCGTTTAGTCGTTTTGCAGTACATTTAGTCGTTGTGGGGCGTTTAGTCGTTCTACAACTACAACTATTTCAAGTATATCCCGGGAAATAAAGTTTAAAAGAGAAAGCACAAGACTACTACTGGGAAGGTATGTATAAAACTAGCAGGATTAGATAAATAAAAAATTGAAAAAAAAAAATTGACAAAGCACACCTAAAGCACAAGACGGTTTGTAAAACAAGCTGCGTGCGGTTTCTACATCTAAACGATTGACTACATCGGTTGCGAAGCGTGTACAGCGTGTCCGTTTAACGGTTCTAGTTTTGGGAGTTTGATTAATTTTCTGATGAAACATCTTTAATCTTTCTTCGAAGCTCATATTGCAAGGATCGGCATCGTTCTCTGCTGCAAATAAATTGTAAGCATAATATTAGAATGTCTAGCACACAAACATAAAATAGTATAGACTGATTAAAGTGTTACGTGGGAGAAGGTGTGGATCTGAATAAAACAACTATGAAGAAAGATATTGAGCATTAATTATAGAAAATATTCTGGTCCGTGTTAAATTGAGAATTTCGGACACATTTTTCAAAAATGTTCAGCTCAAGCTGCCATATTAAGTGGAACTTTTAGACTCTCTGGAAAATTTGGTAACAATACTAACCCCTTGTAGTATCTTCGGTGGTAATAGTAATTTTAGAAGCGGCTTCTATTTCTTCAAACGTAATTGGTTGAGTAGAAAATTGTGAATTGTTTCCCGTCCGTCTAGAACGATATCTATCAATACCAGCATTTCCTAAAAATTAATAAAATATCAATTTATAATAAATGAATGAAGTCAAAAAATAAATAGGCAAGGGAACTGCGACAAAAGTGAGAACACAAATAAATAAACCCCATCTAAAAATTTTATCGTACGTACATGATACAGGGTGTCTTTCTAAAATATCTAAAATCAAAAGTATGTGCTACCGAGATCAATAGCAGAGAAGTACTTTTTCGAAGAATAGAGAATGCCTGCGGAGAAATCAGAAATAATCCAGATGTGATCAGAAGGAGAAGGTCTGTTAGCAATATTAAAAAAAAGGCAAGAAAGTGCATAGAGCAGAATGGAGGTCATTTTGAGCAATTTTTGCTTCGTTTGGACAATGTTGTTAGAATTTCTTGTTTTCTTTTCATGTCAATTAATAAAATTAATAAAAATCACTCCGTTTTTTGAAGTATAAATTTATTCCTCGTATTTCACTCTTGTTAGAACTTTAGTTCTTTACGTTAGATTGGAGCGACCGGGGGTCGCGGCGCAAAAGATCTAACCGTTACGTTGCTGCGTTATGTACCTGCGTTATGTGTTTACGAAGCAGCGATTCATAGGCTAGAGAAAACTGTGCTAGAGAAAACTGCCGCCATATATCGATGTCTCGGGTTTAAATTTTTCACAAAGGTTGATAATATAATAGTATAATAATCGATTGTTGATAATCGATTAGGAGATATACCTTACAGTTACGCACGTCCGTTTTAAACTAAAAAAAATGGTGGAAATATTTTAAATTAATCGATAGATTGAAGAAAAAACCGAGGACAGAATTTTGTGACGAAATAATTCATCTACTACTCTACAACTACAACTCAATGATAATCGATTGTCAATCGATCAATAATAATCGATTATAGATTGATTAATAATGATCGATCGTTGATCGATCAACAATAATCGATTATTAATCAATTGATAATAATCAATTGTTGATCGATTGGAAACAATCGACTTTTAATCGATTTGAAATATTCGAATATTCATCGATTATATACAATCGGTTATTAATCGATTTTTGTTGAATGATTGATGATAATCGATTATCAATCGATTTTTGATAATCGATTATCTAATCGATCGTTGGTCGATCAAAAATCATCGATTATTAATCAATTGATAATAATCGATTGTTGATCAATTAGAAATAATCGATTATATATTATGTTAAATGAAGTTTCATCTAGAGTAAAATAAATTCTTATTGTGTATTTATTTATTGATTAAAAAAATTTGATTATTGCTTAAAAGGAACTAAAGTTCTTACCGTGTGTCCCGTGACACGTTCTTCAATTTTTACTAATTTTTATTCTAAATGTAGAAGTGCCTAGTTTCTAGATACATATCCTTATACAGAGTGTTCGAAATATTCGAAGCTTATTGAATGAGTATATCCCAAGTAGGGCCGTGTAATCACATTTTTAGTGGTCTGTACTCGTAAACATACACACTCAATTGAAGTTCTAGGATGCTTAACAAGATGCATTAGATAGATTTAATTTCAAGATAAAAAGTGAAAAAAAACCTCTCCGATACCATTGTTAACCCCCAAAACTTGCATAAATTATAATTTTGGCGGTAAATTTTTGGTAGTAAAATTATCTGCGGAAAAATGAAATGGAAATAAGTGAAGAAATTTCAAAAAAATCTATATACAGAGTGCTGTTTTTAGGAAAAACGAGTTTTGAAATTTTTCGTTAAGCCGGACTTGTATTATCTTCATGGAGATGCTTTTGATGGAGTTTGTAGGTAATGGTAATAGTAATACAGGGTAACTCGGAAGTTATGAGGTTCGAAAGAAATAGGATAAATTTATTAAACACTCTGTATCTGGGTTATAAAGTGCAGAAGACACATTAAATAAAGGAAGCACCAAAGTGATCCCCATTTACAGTTAAAGCTAGGCCCTTTCACAATGAAACACCCTGTATAATATATATTAATTATTATAAAAATAGCGAGAAAAATGTAATGATAAGAAATTTATAAATACCTTTAGCAAGCTTCATTTTTTTGGCTTCCTCTGCAACCGCTTTCATTTGTAATTCTAAAGGTGACGACTGTTTGAGCTTCGGTTTAATTTCTTCTTTTTCAGACTCCTGTGGAACTTCTTCATCCTAGAACAAACAGAAAATATCAAATTACACACACATTCCTAAACAATCAATTCTTGAATAAAATATTTTTGTTACATAAATTTCTTTTCATTAGGAATATTTAGCCAATTTCAAGAGAAATACAGGGAGTCCCACAACGACAAAAATGTTGGTGGGTTCTCTTAATCTGACCCAAAAAGGTCTGTATTACATGTTTATGGCACATTTCTCTTTTTTGTTTCAATTCTTCACTTCGTTTTGCTTACGGTACATCCAAAAAACAATTTGAGGATCAACACAGGCTATTGAATAATATAAATAAATGAAACTGTACATGTTAATAATACTTTTATATACAGAAAATTGTCGGGAAGCTTTAGAAAAAAAATTTGAGATATAATGAAAGTTACATAATTTAATCATCGTTGTTTCATATCAATTTTTTAACATTCTCCGTTTTCGAGATATACTCTAAAAATGGGAGTTTGAGTTTTCATGATGCTTTAAGTCCAAAAGTTTTAACTTTAGACAAAAATGTAAACAGATCTAAAATAAAATAGCTTTTTTTTTTATTTGAACTTTTTTTTTGTAAAATGTATCGTTCGAGACGCCGCAACGCGTTTTTCGTAAGACGAAATGGCTCCTCCACACTTCCGGTCATGCGGAAACCGGCAGATTTTGTATTTTAAGTAAGTTGTAGATAAAATTCTTCAAAATAAAAAAAATAAAAAATCGCGCTCGAGAATGCCGGATTAACGTTTTTTTTACAAGTTCGCGACCCTATAACTCGGCGGCGTCGAGGACTTATCGTCAGATTAGTTCAATTTAGTCTTAAAACACCAAGATCAACCCCCAATATCTTAATCTGATGCGCTCGAGTATTTCAGACTATCGATTTTTTCTTACTAATCTGATCGTCTATCCTAGGCGTGCGTCACTACATATAGAGCTAATAGTTTCCAAAGTTGTTCCAATAGGTCTAAGGTATCTCTCATATCTTCAACTGACACGCTCGAGTATTCCCGCTAAATCCCCTATTCGCCTCCCTAACTAATGAGGTATTTGTTTTTGGTCACGTGACGTCGCATTCAAAATTATTATTGGGACAACCTGTATATTTGTGCCTTTCTGTGTTCCTACCGATAAAACAATTCCAACTAACTAGCACACTTGGGGTCTGAAGTGATTGATTCAAGAGCTACAGGTAGGTACTTAAAGGATTGTAAGTTGAAAAATTCATAATTGAATCCCCTGTAATTTTCGGCAATCTTACATTCGTACTTGATGATTAAGACAAACCAATATATTAATTTTTAATAATAGGTACTTGAAAGTTAATAATGAAACGATCTTGTTTTTTCCACAAAAACTTGTTTACCTATTAAATATCGATTAAAAAGTAGCATAGCAAATCTTATAACCTCACAATCCTTTAAGTACCTGTAGCTCTTGAATTAATCACTTTAGACCCCAAGTGTGCTAGTTAGTTGGAATTGTTTCATCGGGACGAACACAAAAAGACACAAATATACAGGTTATCCCATTAATAATTTTAATTGCGACGTCACGTGACCATTGGGTAACACAATAACAAGAAAAGATGCAACATTTGCTCTAATTTACACCCCCAAAATTATAATTATCTACTACTTCCCAATTTTGATAGGTATATTACTTGTCTTAATCGTCGTAGGACACCCTGTATACAGAATGGGCAGTTTTTTTAGTTCCTAGTTGATGTCTTTCGATGCCTATTCAACAAATTACCCTAAATTGTTCGGTTTTTATAACTTCTTGACGGACTGATACTTATTCAAATTTCTTTATAGATCACATCAATTAAATTGTACTTACTAAAATATAATTTCTTTTACTTCGAGTATCTAACACAACCGAGTATTGCTGCAATTAATATTATAAAAGAACAATGACTGATAATATATTAAAAAAAAAACTAAATAGTAAAATTTTATAGTCTTTCAAGAAATTAAAGTTAAAACTATTTAATGGAAATGCAGCTGTTATCTCAACTATTTTTATGCATAATACATCGTTTTTGTTATATTTATTACTTGTTTATCAACTTTCAAAACCTTAATTATTTATGTACAGGGATTGATGATTTACAGAAAAAAATTAAAAACTCAGCATATTTGTCCACCCGGTACAGACTGATTATTTAATTTCTCCCATAGGTGCCTCAATACAAGACAGCAGTTTGTACAGTTCCTTTAGACTCACCCTGTATTGACTATTTTTATACAAACTAAGGAAGATGATCGGATATATTTCACATGACCTATTTGATTTACATTACACTTTTTTTAAAATTAAACTAGTTTCCAATATTTTTTAAGACACCCAATAGACATCGGACAGGCCTAAAATTTTTCAGTCACCAACTGTAATCTACACCGACAACGACGCAACCTTAGCACGATCGATCGGATACAGTCGGCACACGATCGCCTAGCGATTATTCGAGGTTAACGTCACCAACGAATTAGCTCTCAGTTTCTAGGCGATAGTATCGTTGCTGGCCCGAATATTTCTGTTAAAATATTTGACTGGATAGTGTTGTCATATATTGTTTCTAGTTTGTTTGTGTATAGGAATAAATTGTATGGTATTCAGGCAAGTGTATTTGTCATATAATTGTTGTAAAATGTCGGTAAAAGTAAGTGAGCAGGAATTTAATATGATGCTCGTCGAAGCCATTAGGAAACATCCTTGTTTATATAATACAAGTTCTCCTGATTATACCAGAAAAGATGTTGTTGAACAGAGTTGGATAGATGTCGGTTGGGAAGTTAAAGAGCCAGGTAAAAGTGAATTTATTGAGATTCCATTTCTAGTAGACTATCCTATCGTTAGAATAACATAAAATAAAATATTTTATTTCACATTTTACCAGAGATGTGATTTACTATGAATGGACCTTAATAAAATTTGACAACAAAGTTTTATAGTCTTAAACTTCAAAATATTATTGTATGTCTAGTTGTCAAATTTTTTCGTTGTGTCAGATAGGGACCAAAAATTATTTCATTACTAGTTAATCTTGACACTACGCTACCGAAACGTCGAAATAAAAATTTTAAAAAATGATTGTGGTTTTATTCCCAAAAGAGTAAAAGAAGAAAAAATAAGTAATGCCACAAGGAAAGTACAGAAGATACTTTTGAAAAACTTGATACCGTAGCATAAATTATAATATTACAACTCATACAATTTTTTTATTTATTTTTTCCAGTGCAAACCTGCAAGTTGAGGTGGAAGAACATACGAACTGTGTTTGTAAGAAAAATGAAATGTGAAAAAATTGAATCTAGAAAAAAACAACATAAACCTTATTACCTGCGTAACGTATTACAGTTTCTAGTACCGTTTTTGAAATTATCGACATCTTCTTCGAAAGCAACAGATGGATTAGAATATATCAAAATTGAGAAAAATGAATTGCAACCACAAGATGATGATGATGATGATGATGATGATGATGATGACGATAACTTCACGGAATGTCAATTGAACGAAGGTAAATTTTGATAAACGTAGATGAGATTTCAATTTTAGAAGTTTGTCTATATTTATATTGTTTTGTAGCATTAAATGATGGTTTTTCGGATATGGAATCCAATAAAGTTGAACAGACTGAAATAACCTACCTAACAGAAACTGAAGATAACATCGAACTAGAAGATCAAGCCAATGTTGATCCCATAGAATTAAATGCTAAAGGTATTAAAAGGAAGAAGAATAATGAGGATCAAAACGACGAAGACGACAACGACGATGAATTTTTCGAATTTTGTAACCGATCAAGTCATAAAATCGACGAGTTCGATCCGAAGAAAATGTTTTTAATGAGTTTATTACCTGAAATGCATCAAATGAACAATCAACAGACTAGGAAATTCAAAAGAAAAGTGATGGAGATTATTGATGATATTTTGGAAGATAAACCTTTGTAGTTTAAGTATATTTATATAATTAAATAAGTTGAATCGTTAATAAATATGAGATGTTTGTATACATACAGAGTGAATTTTAATTATGAAACGATTCGATTGGGTAATTTAGGAAACATTTTATATGTCCTTGTCAATTGAGGAGCAAGAAAAATCCTATCAAACGGGAACTTATGTTAGAAAATAGCCTGATTATGTCCATGTGAGCATAACAGCCAGATTATGTCCATCTGAGCATAACAGGCTGTCTGGTACTGCAATGTCACTGAATTGTTACAAATTGGCAACAGTTTCCATTATCCACAGGCGTATAATGATGTTTTTAAAAGTGGTTTATTTATTGGGATCAAAAAAGAAAACAGAGAAATTAAGAAAGAAAACCTGGAACTCAAGAAAGAAATACAGCAAATGAAAAGCTCTATAGAAATATTGGACAACGAAAGAAGAAACACTGAAAAACGAGGTGGAACACTTTATTAAAGAAAAATTAGATATAGAAATGAAAATAAAAAGAACAAAGAAAATAGGGAACAGAGTATATCTAGTTGAAATGAGAGAAGAAAACGATAAAAAAAACAAAAGTAAACTAAAGAATGTGAAGAACCAAAGAATTTACATAAACGATGAGAAACGGAAAAGCTGTGAAAATAGGATTTAGGAAACTTACCATAGATGGAGAAGTATTTCATTGGAATAACCAAAAAGGGGAACTGCAGAAATCACAACACACAAGAGGAGATAGGTTTTCAAAAAACTAGTCGATAATAATATGACAACAAGAAGATAAAAATGCTAGTATTAAAAACGTAGATCATAATTTTAGTTGTAAGAATAGTTTAAGTTGTACTAATATCAATTATGAAAGTCATAGTAATATAAATGATAGTAACAGTAAGATAAGTAGTAATCATAACAGTAAAGTAAAAACTCACAGTATTTCACAAGTAACACACAATTTTAAAGATAAAATAAACATTTAAGACATACAAAATAAAAACAGTAATAAAAACAATGACGAGATAAAGGACAAAACAATGAGAATCACAAAAACAAGAATAAACAAAGCAACGATAAGACAAATATAATATGTAAAATAGCGACTTGGACCATCAGAAGCTTAACAGGAAAAGAAAATGAGCTAGAAGATGAATTTGAAAAAATGCGTGTGGACATATTAGCAATTACAGAAACTAAGAAAAAAGGACAAGGGGTTTTAGAAATGGATCACAAGCATTTGTTGATATATAGTGGTGAGGAAGAAAATCAAAGAGCAGCAGGAGGAGTAGGTTGCATAATACACAAAAAACTAGATAAAGAGATACTTAGCTGGAAAGGATTGTCGGAAAGAATACCAACAATAGAGATAAGAAATAAACAGAAAAATAAAACGATAGTAATTGTATATGGACCAAACGAAGATGATAAGAAGGAAAAAAGATAAATTCTGGGAAGAATTAACTAGAATATCTGAAGAAACCAAAGTAGAAATTTACATACTAGGAGATTTCAATAGCAGAGTAGGTAAAAATGACGAAATGTACACAAATCAAATTGGAGCCTATGGAGAGTGCTACAGAAATAATAATGGCAAGAATACGATACTTACCTCAGTTAAAGATATGCAATAAAGAAGCAAGTTAAGAAGAAGAAAGAAGCATGGAAACGCTATCTTTCAGAACAAACAATAAAAAACTACGATGAATATAAAAAATAAAGAAAAAAAGTGAAAATTATTGTTAGAGATTCCAAAAAGACACATGGGATAAATTTGGTGAAAAGATGAAACACAATAGTAAAGAAAACCAGAAATTATTCTATCGAGTTCTGAAATCACTAAGGAAAGACAACTCTCAAAATATAAATAATTACATACACAATAAAGAAGGAGAGCTATTAACTGATGGAATAGAAATTGCCAACAGATAGAAAGAGTACTTCTACTGACCGATAAAAGCGACGACAAATATAAACGACATCAGCAAACAAGAGAAGAAGAACGAGAAGAACAAATAAGTATAGATGAATTAGAAGAAACATTACAAAAACAGAAAATGGGAAGGCGGCAGGATATGACAAATTAACGATAGAAATGCTCAAAAATATAGGACAACAAGGAAAACAAATTATGCTAAGTATCTATAGAAAAATATGGGAACAGGAAAAAATTCCACAAGATTGGACCAGATCTCTCATAGTTCCGATATATAAAGACAAAGGCAGTAAAAAGGACTGCAATAACTATAGAGAAATCACATTACTATGTACTACCATGAAAATATTTGAACAAATAATAGACAAAAGACTGGAGACTATATTAGAAAATACGTTGGATGAGTCACAAAGTGGCTTTAGGAAAGGCAGAAGCACACAGGATCATATTTTTTCTATAAAGTAAATAACAGAAAAAGCCTGGCAAGAAAATAAAAAGATATATCTAGCATTTATTGACTTAGAAAAAGCATTTGACAAAAAAAACCAAGAAGAAAGTTATGGAATATTCTCAAAAAACGCGGAGTTAGTAATAAGCTCATAAAATTAATTCAAATGATATACAGTAATAATACTAACTCAGTTATAACCAAGAATCTACAATCGTCAACATTTAAAACCACTGAAGGACTAAGACAAGGAGGCAGTTTAAGCCCAACTTTATTCATTATGTATTTGGACGAAATAATAAAGAAATGTAAGAATGAAAACAAAAATTTCAACATAGGACACATGGATCTTAACAAGGTAGAAGTTTCAGAAGGGGCATTTGCTGACGATATAGTTATCTTTGCGAAAACTAAAGAAGATCTGAAACACAATATTGAAACATGGAATATTATCTTCAAAGAAAACGGGATTGTTATGAATAAAAACAAAACAAGAGTTATGGTTATAGGAGAAGAGAAAGAAGAAATAGATATAGAAATAGAAGGACAAGTTATAGAACAAGTGACAACATTTCAATACTTGGGAATAACAATCGATCAAAACGGAACATAAGAAGCAGAAATCAATAAAAGAATAGAAAAAACAATGAAACTCTACTATACGATGAACAAAAAATTCATAAACAATAAAGGAATATCGATCAATACCAAGATAATAGTATATTAAGTATCAAGAACGGTAAGGGTTGTTTACCGGTCGACCGCAATGTTTGGAGGCTGAGCGTAGCGAAGCCACCATTTTTGCTGGAGACCGGTATTACCCTTAACGTTCGAAATGCTTATACCATTTTTTGCGCGATCGTATTGAAATATTCGAATTTCGAATAAAATAATTTAAATTTCTTCGAAATGAACGAAATGTTAAAAGTGACATTTATACTTCTCGATCAGTTTAAAATATAATTTGCATTTTGGTGAAATTGTTTTCATGCTATTTACTACTTTTTATATTGTTCTGTTCGATTCTGTTCATTAAAAAATATCAATCTTCTTATTTTTTTTGTTTCTTTTGTGTACTAATGAATGAAGTAATATATTATTTAGGATCACTTAAATGTATGTAGGGCTAAGACGTAGTTTACTTACCGACGTCTGAACGGTAAGTAAATCACTTACCGACGTGTTAGACTTAGAAACCAGTAAACACAACCTACCGACCTGACAACCGATGCTGTAAATAAACAAAAAAGATCTATCGCGCAAAAAAATATTTAAAAGAATATATAGGCCAATATTAACTTATGGATGTGAAACGTGGGTGCTAAACCAAACACAGAAAAGCAGAATACAGGCAGTTGAAATGAAATACTTAAGAAGAATCCGAGGCGTTACAAAAAAAGACAAAATTAGGATTACAGATATAAGAAGTCATCTAAAAATAGAATCAAACCTAGAATTTATAGAATACAGACAACTGGGATGGTGGGGGCATTTACAAAGAATGGAAAACCCAAGACAGACTAAAAGAATATGGAAAGCAAAAATATTTAAAAATAAAAGAAAAGGAAGACCTAGACAAACATGGAATAAAACTATTTCAGAAATATTGAAAAATAAAGGGAAAACATGGACAGAAGCAAAAAAGAGTAAAAGAGTAATTGCGCTCGTCCTATTCCACCCTGTCGAGAAAATATGATGGAAGACGTGCTTGTTGGGGATACTTATTACATGAATAACTCGTACAAAAGAATATGGAAACTTGAGAAGATGGTTTTACGAAAGCTGTCGTCACCACCCGTTCGATAAGTGTATATTGTTAACAAAAAATAAATTTCTGGGACATCTCGACAAGGCAGTCTTACCTCACTTCACATACAACACAATTAAAAATTGATATACATACACAAATAAGATAAACTTCACAGTTTTGTTTACTTAGAATTGTTTAATATTACTGTATTGAGTAAGCAATTAAAAGGTTTTTAATTATAAAAATGTAATAAAAAGTGTTAAGTACTGATAAAGATAATGTTTAACTATAATTCATTTATGATTTATCAGATGTTTTATGCAGTTCCAATGTATAATTTTCAAATAAGTATAGTTTGGCAAGTTTATCTGAAACTACGGGAAATCTGTAAGAGGCGAGGCATATATGTCATAAACGTACAAATGACGTACGGTACCTATTTTACCAAGTAAAATTGAAAATATAAAGGTAACTGACAATACCAACGCCACTGGATAAATCAATATCAGTCAATTGACGAAGTGAGAGGGAAGAACACGCGCACGCGCTTGCCAATAAGAAGTCAGCTGGTCGATACAAATCACCAATTATGTAATTCGGAGGGTGTGGTAATTATGGTTTTCGTACAACGCTGCCAGAGCTTGAAGAAGCCCATGACAAATTTGGAAAAGTGCTCATCTTTTAATATTCATAAATTGAAAAAATAATGTTAATAAGAAATAATCTAAGGAAACAAGCACATTAAAGAATTAACGTTTAATCATATTGTTGATATTGTTAATAATAAAAAGTCCCTTTTCTAATTATTATCACTACATATTTAGCACTTAAGCTTTTCCATAGTTAAACGTGGCAATATCGAATGTTTTCGACTGCATTCCTTTCACGGCTTCAGATAAACTTGTCAAAGTTGATTTCAAATAATTTTGAATCCATTACTGAAGCTGTCACCAACATTTTTATTTCTCTTCCCCAATGAAACACCCTGTATCTATTTGAAAAAGATAAAAAAGTGACTTGTTTATTAGGGTCTACACGTGCGGAAAATTGATTTTTTTAAGACACCTTGTTACTTACTTTACTACATTCCAAGATTCAACAAATCATCGAAGAAAATGTCGCTTTGTATATAAACCACCCAATTTATAATGTATATTTCCCAACTCAAAATATTTTAATATATTTACATATTAAAATTTTTTACACTTACCTGTTCCAATTCGAGTCCGTCTCCCAAAGATTGAAACGCAGAGTCGGAAGACATTTTACCGCAATTAAAATTTTCCGGACTGGTCTGATTGTGCAAGGAAGATGTGAAGAAACTGTTCAAATGACTGTCATTCTCCAAAGACGAGGTAAAATCTAACAACGAATGTACGTCAAAACTACGTGAAAAATTCGACTTGTTGATGTCGTCGTTGTTGAAATGTTGTGGGCTTTTCACTAAATGTCGACTACAAAAACAAATAAAAAATAGATAATAGTGAATCGAGATATGTGTTGATAGTTCTGACAGACTCAAATTTAACTGTAGTCTATCTTTTTGGCATTGAAATATTTATTTTTTTATGAATGATCTTATTTTCATTGCCTCACTTACGAAACAATGCAGATGGTACTGTGTAGAGGTATCTGAACGACCTCCAAGTCTAATCATTTTATTTGTTTTTGAGATACTCATACATTGAGCAGACCAGCAATATGTGTTCGAGTTTCTGTTTTCAAGAAGTTACAGATTGAGCAAATAACAATATCAATTTTATAACACAAACCGTAAACTGCTTTCCTAGATATAACTTTCTAAACTGGTTCAGCAGGTAGTCCTACATACGGTCCCAGTACTTATGGGCAAAATTTCAAACAAACCTCTACTATAAGAAGTAATTTTTAGGAAAAATATATTTTCACTTAAAGATCCTAGCTATTTTCACATAACAAATCTATGAAATATATTTTTAAAATGCGTGGGCAAATTTACAGAGCGTTTTATTTTGGATTGAAAAAAAGTTCATAACCATTAGAATATAACTAAAACATAAGGTAAATATTTACATTTAAACAGGTGAAAAATTGTTTATTTCGGGAAAGTAGAAAGAAAAAATAACGAACCACCTTTCACTAAAACATCAATTTCACAACTGAATATCGCTCTGGATACTAATGGGTATCTATATTTAGATCTGACATTTGGCAAGAAAATTTGAAAAACGTTCGGTCTTCAAAACAAATTTGATACACATTTTCAAATATACAGTCTATCAATGGACATACAGCGATAAACGGCATTCAGATTTAATAGTATAAGTACCGTGTGGATAAGAAAAGTAATGTAGAAGAAGACACAAAAACAATTTCAAAAGCCTAATCACGTCCTTTTTGTCGACTTTTTCCTTTGAAAATAATAATAGCTGTACTAAATTTATTTTTGAAAATAATATCCTGAAATAACGTTAGTCACTAGACACTTGGTCACATTTTACTTCGGAATTCACTAAAATAAACTAAAATTTTCTACAACACATTCAATTTGTTTGTTTTGATGGATGTGAATTATCTGTATTGGCGGTATTAGAATCAATAACATAGGCTTTTTTTAGTACATTATCTATATTATCTCTTAATATTACTCTTATGTTTGATTATTCCAAATTAATACACAGTTGTCGAAATCGATTAAAAATAAAAAATAAAACGAACGGTGTTTGACTTCACACTTCTACAAGGTCAGGATTGACAGATATTAAAAATGACAGCTATTGGGAACTGACAGCTTGCACTTTTGAAGTATTTATACACGCAGTTAAGCTCTTGTTTATATTATATTTTTAGATCAACTGAGATCCGTTTATTTGTGCTTGTTTCCAGTTCTAGATAGGAAACTGTAGTTCGCGGACGTTTTTAGTTACATTTAAGTACGTTGTTACATTATCGATTGAATTAAGACATTTTAAAAGGGTCATTAGTGATGATTCTGGGTAGATCTCCACATAAGCTCGAGATTTTTCTCGTCTCGAGACGAGACAGGACGAGAAAACTGGTTACGAGACAATATGAGACAACTGGTTACGAGACAAGACGAGCCGATACAGTTGGTAACGAAACGATACAATTGAAAACGATATAATTCGAAACGATACTAGGCAACTGGTTATGAGACGAGATAGCTAGTTACGAGACTGGATAATTGTTATGAGACAAGACGATAGGTTATGAAACGAGACAAGTGGTTAAGAGACGAGATAACTAGCCGAGAGACAAGATAACTGGTTACTGAAGACGAGAGAAATAGTTACGATACGAGACATCGGGTAACGAAACAAGTAGAGTTAACTGGTTATGAGACAAGACGACAGGTTAGGGGGCGTCCATTAATTACGTGAGGTGTTCTAGTGGGGGAGGGGGCAAGCAAAATCCTCCAAAATCCCACTTAAGGGGGGGGGGTCTTGGAAAATGTCACGTAATTATTTTTCACGCAGAAAACGGTGTTGCGTTTTAAAAAAAATTACGTTAATATTCACAAATACTAGTCTTCAATACAAGTAGATAATGGAACAAGTTTTTTTTCTCTCAATAATCCAACACGTTTACAGTCCAAATAAATATTTTAAAGAATCTCGCGTGAGATTAAGGGAGGGGGGAGGGAGTTGTGGAAAATCTCACGATAGGGGAGGGGTCGAAAAATTCTCAAAAACGCCTCACGTAATTAATGGACGCCCCCTTATGAGACGAGACGAGACAAGTGGTTTCGAGACGAGATAACTAGCTGAGAGACAAGATAACTGGTTACTGAAGTCGAGAGAAATAGTTACGATACGAGATAACGAGTAACGAAACAAGTAGAGACAACTGGTAACGAGACAAGAAGAGACAACTGGTAACGAGACGAGAAGAGAACACTGGTAACGAGACGAGAAGAGACAATTGGATACGAGATGAGAAGAGGCAACTGCTAACGAGACGAGAAGATACAACCGACA
>CAJUYG010000517.1:145994-156280 GCA_910591675.1 Galerucella calmariensis | reverse complement strand
GGCTGCGTTTTGTGCCTATCGCTATTCCTCTTCAAACTACTTCGTTTAGGTATAGCTCCAGTTGAGCAAGTATTCTCGAACGACATCACCAATTCGTGTACCGAAAACGGTCTAGATCTATTGAGCATTTCGTCCGTATCCCTGTTTTCTAAATTAAAATTTCCTACATTAAAATCAGTACAAATTGTGTGAGAACGTCTCGAAGGCCTCTGTCGCGCATCGTTTTCGTGTTCAGCACTAAAAGACAGTCTTTGCCGTCCCGATTCCTCTCTACTTTTCAGAATCGGTTTAAACTCACATTCAGTCTCGCTGGAAGAAGCGTGTTTAAACAACCTAAATTCTTGGTTACCATCGAAAGATTCTCGATCCGTGCAAGTTCTCGGTTGTTTTAAAATCGGTTTGGGTCTTTCTTCGGAATCATCGGTATCGGTACTCGATTTCTTCTTTAGAATCGGTTTGGGAACATCTAAAGGAGTATCACTATGATGAGAATGATCCTCGGAAAAACTTTTCTTTTTAAGAATCGGTTTAACAGCTTCTCCGTCCGGTTCTAATACCATTTCGGCACCACCGGCGGCCGCTAATATTACGGCTGTGGTGATGGAAACATGCGGAGTGCTACCAGTCGAACCTGCACTGCTAGCGCCGGATCTTCTTTTTAAAATACTCTGCGGGGAGTTTAAAGAATGATCGTCTTCTTCGTATTTAGAAGTTCCTCTTTTTAAAATACCCTGCAGAGGAGTTTCGGGGGATCTGGTTCTCCATAACTCTTCTAAAGAAGAACGTCTCTGATTTTTAAGTATCGATCTAGAATCGGTTTTATTGGCTACATCTGGGCTACAACTACGATGCCGCATCACTGATGATTCGTCCAGACTTCGGCGTTTTTTTAGAATACCTTGTTTGCGTTTACTGGTGGTGGTCGGTTCCAAAACGTTCGGCGAGAAAGTTACAGGAGGAGTGTTTGTACTGGTTCCCTCTTGTTTATGGTCATCTTGGGACACTTTTCTCTTTAATATAGAAACAGGCCCAGATATAGATGGTAAATTAGGTTCTACAATTATTTCTTCTGTAGATTTCTTTTTAAGAATAGAGGATAACCGCGACTTTTCCGGATATTTCTTAAAAGATTTACTTTTTTGATGAATTTGTTTAATAGGACTGTTACTACTGTACGACACGGGGGAATCTTTTCTAGGAGACTCGCGCGTTTTGCTGGTTAATCTTTCAACTCTTGCCAACGTTTGTTTAGTGAGTGCCGAAAGTCCTTCCATTCTGCTAGCAATTGCTTTTGTTTTTTCGTCATCTGACGCCTTGGGACTATTACTATCAACGTTAAATCTAGTAGTAGAAGACTTAGGACTAGAGGTAACAATACGTCTGGCATAGGGCTTGTACTTTCCCATTTCTGAGAATGCTGGAGCGATACCTTTTCGGGCATTTTCCATATGGATACTCAGTTCGGATTTTTTAGGAGTTGCAGTAAGTTTCGAACAAGACGAAGATGATTCGGCAGTGATCGGTGACGAAGCGGTTGGATGAGTTTGGGAGGCAGTGAAGTTTGAATCGCTTTTTTCACGATCGTCTCCGGAAGTAGTAAGAGAAGATTCTAGAACTTCTGGAGGAAAGAAGCGCCTACGGCGTCGGCGATCTTTCAATTCATCTGAAACAAAAAAAAAAGAGAATGTGAGCAACTTTGGAAATTTCATGTAAATTTTACTTTGAGTGAGTTTTCGGCGGTTAGGTTACGACAGGAGTAAAGGTAATCGGATTGCCGATCTTTTAGCCAGGGAAGCGGCTGGACTAAAAATTTCAGGACCCAGTGACACCTACGGCCTGACGACTTCGACAATTGCGGAACTAGCCAAACGTTATACCCATACTCAATCCCTTAAGAGATGGGATGGTATCAAAGGATGCAGTCTTGCCAGGATCGCCCTGGGCGGCACTGGGAAGCTGGCTTCGAAGAAATATTTGGCGATGACCAGGAAAAACCTACGTTTAACAGTAGGATTCCTGACTGGCCACTTTCAACTGTGGAAACACCTCCATACTATGGGGCTAGTGTACACAACTCTATGCAGGATGTGTGAACAGGAAGATGAAACTGTCAGGCATGTCTTATGCGAGTGTCCGGATTTATCGTCGATAAGAGAGTGTGTGTTCGGTGAGTCTTATCCTACACCTGCCGATATAAAGGAGATGTCTTCTAGTGACCTGTCCACCTTCCTGGGACGTACAGGATGGACGATGACCTAGAAGGACAACTCATCGGGAAGATAAACCGGGTAGCCAACTAAGACTGCATTTCTAAGACTGCATTTTAAAATTTCAACTGTCAAATACGCCCTTTAGCGGTAGACCTACAATTTTGAAAATAATTTCCAGGCGTTTCTCGAGGCCACTTTTGTTATAAAATTTTGATTCTGGAACCTGTGCTATAATCCACTCCTGAGATAATCCGACGGCCGTTCTTAGTTGGCCACCCGTTTCAATGGGTCACATGTGGCCTACACCCACCCTCCCTACTTTACAGATACAAATACAGATACAGAGTTTTCGGCGGTGGCGATCTTAAGACCTCCTGCTTACTATGCTAAATTATTATTGGATAAGATTTCAAGCATTTTTAAAGATTTCCATTAGAAAACTTTCCACTGGTATTTAATCTAATACAATAGTCCAGGGCATTTAGGAAAAATAGAGGAAATTTTGGAGCACAACAGATACCGAGATGCGGTTTTCTGCATTGTGTTCAGGAAGGTCCCAGAAAAGACTGGGAAAAATGTGGGTTAGAACTTTTTTGAAAAACGCCTTCTGGGCCAGAAAATGCATTTTTCAATTACATAATTACTTGCACTGTTATGGGAACGATTGGAAAATCGAAATAAAATCCCTCGGAAATCGTTACTCGGGCATTAGAATTACCCGGGGGTGGCTCTGTGGGGGTGAATTGGGGGAGGAATGGCAGCGTGCATGAAAATCGCTCCAAACTCGTTACTCGGAGGGTTTTTGAAGAGGCCGAATCTGATTCTGGCATTAGAATTTCCCGGGCGCCTTCTCTGCAGGAGTATTCGGGGGGTCATTCTGTGGGAAAAATTGCATAGACCATGGGAAATGCTCCCCACTTGTTACTCGGGGGTTTTCGGGAATGCCGAGTAACGAGTAACGGCATCCCCGAAAACTCTGTTGTGCTACAAAATTTCCTCTATTTGAGTGATTTTGTTCTAAATGCCCTGGACTACAAGTATAGAACTCATTAACTAATTTCGAAGATTCATTAAAACTTTCATTACTCCACAGCTATTCCAATTCCGAGGGTGTGAAATTCCAGATCGTGTCTGGAAACTTTCAGAAACGAATATAAATGACTGGTATTACAGTTACACAAACATTTTTAAATACAGGGTGTCCCAAATAAGAGTGACTGATTTTAAACATAAATTCCCAGCTTATTAATTGCTCCAAAGAGATGGGGTTTTCACTAGTTTCACTAGTTTCACTAGTTTATCAAAGAGATTTTTTTAGGCTTGGCTGGCATTTCATCTCATCAACACAGGGTGTTTTACTAATGTTGGTCAAATTCAAAGGGGAAAATATGTATTTTTTTAAATGGATCACCCTATAATTTTTGATCTTATTCGAAAGAGCAATTCTCCTTTCCAAAAATGTATAGTTTTCTATATTTTGTTTCATTAACAACAAAGATATTCGAAGTTTCATGTAGTAGTACATTTTCAATCATACTGTGTCCGTATGACGCATAACAACAAATTCAGCAATTTTGACACTAGTAATTTTGTTAAGTCATATAAGTCGGTTTCGGAATGATTATACAGTGAGTAAAAAAGCTCAAACTGTAAAAATTTATGCAGAAACGAAATCAATAAACAAGGAGGATATCCAGAAGGAAATTTATGAAAAATCCGCCGTCACTGAATATAATTAAAAAAATGTATGTACAATTTATCGAAACTGGTTGCATTGCACTCTTAAAAAAAACGAGAAATAATGATAGTCTTTTAAACAAGTTGATGTCAATTAATGAAGTGCCACATGATAACGATCATAAAATTTCTATTAGAAAAATTGCTGGAACTTTGGAGCTTAGCAAGAGTGACGTTCAAAGATGTCTAAAAATTTTTAGATTAACTCCATACAAAATTCAGACTTATCAAAAATTGTACGAGTCAGATTATGAAAAACGAGTAATGGTATGTGAGACTTTACTTGACTCATTAAGAAACGATCCCAATTCATTATGAATTATGTCTGATGAAGCAATGTTCCACATTAATGGCATGTGTAACAAACATAATTGTAGAATATGAGGTTCTCAAAAACCAATTTCCTTTAATCAATTTGTTGTTATTCGTCAAACGTCCACAGCATGAGTTGATTTTATGCATCAAAATACGTTCATATGAAACTACTAATTAAAAATGTACTACTACTTGAAACCTCGAATATCTTTGTTGTTATTGTAACAAAAGAAAGAAAACTATACATTTTTGGAAAGGAGAATGATTGCTCTTTCGAATAAGATCAAAAATTATAGGGTGATCCATTTAAAAAAATACATATTTTCCCCTTTGAATTTGACCAACATTAGTAAAACACCCTGTGTTGATGAGATGAAATGCCAGCCAAGCCTAAAAAAATCTCTTCGATAAACTAGTAAAACTAGTGAAAACCCCATCTCTTTGGAGCAATTAATAAGCTGGGCATTTATGTTTAAAATCAGTCACTCTTATTTGGGACACCCTGTATTAAGGGATTTAGACTGTCCACGCATTTCCACAGAAACAAAACGGGAACATTATAAATAAAATGTTTAGTAAAATGTTTATTGTACCGACAAAACAATGATAAAATAAAAATTTTTATTATCTCTAAATGATATTTTTCAATTTACGCTTACATAAACAACATGTACATATTAATAACAAATAATTTTACTCACTGCTATAATCGGATGGTGGAACTTCTTCCGAGTTTAGTGACCGATTCAGATTCGACTTACGCTTATTGCTCTTATCTTTGTCCAACCTTTTAGTTCCTGTCAGCTTTGTCTCACTTCCGTTGTTAGGATCGCTAGCCGGAGATTTCTGAAATAAATAAACTATAAATGATTTGAATTGTCACAACAAAACTTTTATATATATCCTATAGAATATTCGTTATCGTTTGCTAGAGAAGGGACCTTAGTTTCAAGGTCGAAGCTTCATTAGATCTTTTAATGGGTAAAGGAATTTTTCATTATTTTATTTATGGTCATTTTGATTCTTCGGCATATCTGTGCGTTCTACCCATTTTGCTAAAACAGGGAGATTATATCCGACAAATTATATTAGGCAGGGGCGTCAAAGATTCTACTTTGGCAAGTTTATCTGTTTAACTATAAAAAAGCTAAAGTGCTAAACTAAACTAAAGTGTTGTTATTATTAACAATATCAACAATATGATTAAACGTTAATTCTTTAATGTGCTTGTTTCCTTGGATTTTTTCTATTAACATTAATTTTTCAATTTATGAATATTAAAAGATGATTACTTTTCCAAATTTGTTACGGGCTTCTTCAAGCTCTGGCAGTGTTGTACGAAAACCATAATTACCACACCCACCGAATTACATAATTGGTGATTTTTTATCGAAAGCTGACTTCTTATTGGCAAGCGCGTGCATGTGTTCGTCCCTATCACTTCGTCAAATTGACTGATATTGATTTATCCAGTGGCGTTGGTATTGTCAGTTACCTTTGTATTTTCAATTTTACTTGGTAAAATAGGTACCGTACGCCATTTGTACGCTTATAGCATATATGCCTCGCCTCTTACCGATGCCCCGTAGTTTCAGATAAACTTGCCAAACAGTACGTTTATTTCTTCTTGGATTACACATTTTAATCAGCAACTTTCCAAAATGCTGTATACCTTGGTTATCACTTGGTTATTCACCTAAATGTTAGGATGTTATTAGTGGTCATTCAAAGTTATTCTTAGTTGGCTGGCTTAGTTGCTCTAGCTCCAGCTCATCTCCACACAGCCTTGAAATGAAACTAAGCAGCTGTGCAATTTTTGGACTAAGAAATGGGATTAAAGTGTGATTTTATTATTTAACTGTACTCAACTCGAAAAATGAAAGTAACAACCTCATATTCTGTGACAAATTTTTGTCAACACTAAATGTATAATGAATAACAATCGGTGAATTTGAAATGTTAACAAGTAGGTTAGAAACGTATTGTAACAAGCCCACGTTTGACTGGCGATCTACAATTTATCATTCACAATGAAATGGATAATTTTAGTATAATGCGGAATGTGAGTTCTAAAATAATTCCACATAAACTTATTTATTATTCCGTGAATGTAGTAGTAGCGTTTGAAAATACCTTCAAGTTCCGGCAAAAACTTTAATTCGTAATTTTTTATGGTGTAAAGTGTGCTAAGGCACTTTCTCAATTCTCACTCAGTTAGTTTTGGTATTTGGAACTTTAGTTCTTTACGTCAGGTTATGTTTCAGCGACCGGGGGTCGCGACGCAAAAGATCTAACCGTTACGATACGTTACGTTATGTTACGTTGCTTCGTTATGTGCCCTGCTTGCGTGCGTGTGCTCTCTCCTGAATCTCTCTCTCGTTTACGAAGCAACGATTCATATGCTTTGGCCGGGAATCGAACCCGGTCCGCCCGCGTGGAAGGCGAGCATTCTACCACTGAACCACCGATGCTATATTAAAATTCTATGCAAAGCTGGTATTCGCAGTGCTGGTGATCTACTTGAATTTATTCGGATCAATTTTTACTATTATTTCCATAATTTTTATTTGCGCGATTGATCTTTTTTGTTTGTTTACAGCATCGGTTGTCAGGACGGTAGGTTGTGTTTGCTGGTTTCTAAGTTTAACACGTCGATAAGTGATTTACTTACCGTTCAGACGTCGAAAAGTAATAGATAACATAAAAACAATTTCACCAAAATGCAAAATATATTTTAAACTGATCGAGAAGTATAAATGTCACTTTTGACATTTCGTTCATTTCGAAGAAATTTAAATTATTTTATTCGGAATTTATTTCAATACGATCGCGCAAAAAATGGTGTAAGCACCTCGAACGTTAAGGGTAATTACAACGTTAAAATTGGACAAAATGATATGAGGATTGAGGGGTCTAGCACATTTACTTTTCGGAAACTTGAATGTTTCAATTCGATAACATTAAAATGGATGGATAAATTGACTTGACATTTGACAGGTTGTTTTTAAATGTAAAAGGGCATATTTTGATAGAAATAGTACAGTTGTCAGAACCAAACATGAGCCCCGGAAAATATGCGAACTAAAATAAGGTCATCGCATGCAGCCTATCAAGAGCCAATGTTAACGATTGTCCATTAGTAATTGTTAAATGTAATCGAAATAATATGACCGAGTGATTTCATCAACATACATCATTTTATTCATTCTGTATCAGTGTTGTCAATGCGAGGATGAGTATCCGATTTTTAGACAATTTCACTAATTTGGATCCAATAGTTTTTCGAATATTTTGTAGAAGGAATATATAAGATGGCTATTGTTTTTGTGGGATTTTCCATATTGACTGGGGTCAAACGTCTACCTGTTGTCGTTATTAATATCAAACAGAATAATTATTTAAAAATAAAATGAACAATAAAAAAAAACTTCTTCACGGGGAATCGAGCACGGGTCTACCGCGTGAGAGTCTGGTTTGCTTACTACTCGACCACCGAGGATACGCAAATTGTTTATCCATAACGTCAGATGTATTACATAATTTTTGCTTAAAAGGAACTAAAGTTCCTACCGTGTGTCCCACGACACGTTCTACCTTTTTTTCTTAATATATGGATACAAGCAAAGTTTTATTTTTATTATATTCAAATATTATTAATTCTACATAGAAACTCACCTCAGGACGATTTTGAATTTTGCTCGCTAGATTTATCTGGCTAGATACATTATCCTGAGACAAAGCGGCAGCTCTCAGTCTAGACGCTCTAGTGGGTCTGGGGCCTTCGGAGTTGCTGGAAGAACTGCCATCTTTACTATTGCTGCTTTTTAAAACCCTAGACGGCGACTGAATATTTAAAAATTGTTCAGCTAATTGTTTTCTTCGTTCTTCTTTATAACGAGTTATTCTTTCGTTCCTAAAAAAAATATAGTTCTAGATAACCGTGAGATATATTTTCATTCTCGCTTTCTACAAGAAGGGTTCCACTATAGATTTTCCTGGAGATGAAAGGAGTTATAGGCTATTTTCCCAGATCCCATTTGATCAGAGATAAGCTACCCAGCATCACTAATTCAAACTGGAGTGTTTTTACCGCTGGTCTACTGACTGGAATATATGGCATGAGAAAAATATGGAGAGAAGATATTGTGGATCGATTTTGTTGAATTGAATGCAAATTAGGGAAAGTCCAGGATCAGATGGCTGAAAATTGATCTGCTTTGAGCAGGAATAGCTAAAGCATGAGTAGAGGATGTTAAGAAATATACACTGTGGGCCGAAATAAAGGAGTAAGTACATTTTTTAATTGAAAATATTTCTTTTGTTTTTTGGGCGATTTATTTTCATTTTGCAGGGCTAATATCTTAACATGTCCTCAACATGACTGTGAATTTGAAAGCAAAAATAATGTACAGGGTCGGACTATCCACTTATACTTTAATATACTAATAAAAGCACAACATTTTGTTTATAGACTGGTAGATGAATTCAAATCGCACGCTATAGTTATTTAACAAATAAGGATACTGACATTATCTGTTGTCACTGATATACTTCATCCATTGGATGTAATCTAGAAAATGGAATGTTTTTATAACTAAATCATAATATAGATAAAGTGCATGTAAACTGAATTTGTAATGATAAGATATGGGTAAATTTTTGACGTGATAACCAAAATTGCTGCTGTCCATATTTCTAAGCTATGTAATGAATTGACCTAATCGAAAGGTTTTACAGAATATCTGAAAGAAAAAAAATAGTTTCTAGAGATGGATAGGTAGAAGAAAAGGTGCAGCATAAATGAAGTAGAAAAGGGGCGATGGGAGTCTACTTACCTTGATTCCTGGTTATCAGTCATATCTGTGGGTTGGTCTAAAAAGTATCCAGCCGTACAAAATCGCAGCCATCTAGAGAGACGATGTCGTCTTTTTTTTGGATTATCTGAAAACAAAAAAAATTAAGTTCAATATAATTTTGACCTTTTCATTGTACCTAAAAATCGGGAAACACCGATGAACTCACTGGGGTTCATACTAGGTACAAGAACATTAACAAGGACAACATTTAAATAAAGAACCAGCATAGGATGTCAAATCATATTTATAAAAAGGTATAAAAAACACGATGGTACATGACACCTTTTTGAAATCAATGGTGTAAATAAACAAAGCTGTCTATAATAGATTTATCAGCAGAAGGATATGAATTGCCGGTCGAAACATGAACGAGTTATTAAAAACAAAGATCTATTGTTCACTTTCGCGAAGATGATTCACAATATTTGTTGATGATTTTATGACAAATTGTAATGTAAACAATTCATGTTATCGAAGAGGGCTTCCATGTACTAGAATCAATAAAACGTGTAACGAAAGAGATAATTATGACTTGTTCAATAAATTAAATTATACAGGGTGGTCCGTAAGTAATAATCCTAAGTGAAATGGAAGATTATTGGCATAAAAATATTACGATCTGGTTCAACTTGCTTCAATATAATATTTATAATAAAAAAGATACAGGGTGGCAAAGTTGAAATGTCAAAAATGTTTTGTCTCAGTAAATTGGAAAATTTTGGAAATGCAAACGTAAAAATTTGAAGACAGGGGTTTCAGGGCCTGGCAAATCGTAATATGTTATCCGTTTTGATGTATTTTCTAGAGGGCGCCACAAAAAAAAGTTTGGATGTGGGGGGGTATGAAAATGTGACAGCCTGTGACGGAGGGAGGGGTTCAAAAGTCCTAAAATTCGTGTGACGTACTTTATGGATGGCGGTATCCCGCTACCTATTTATTGAAAAATATTAAAACTACATCATTTTTGCGACAAAAAGGTATACTTATCATTATTCTTTTTTCTTATTCTTTTGGGAATCAAACCACAATAATGTTTTTTTATTTTTTATTTCGACGTTTCGGTAGCGTTCCAGCTACCTTTGTCAAGATTAGCTAGTAATAAAATTGATAAAAAAATTTTGTTGGTCCCTATCTGACACAACGAAAAAATATGACAACTAGACAATCA
>CAJUYG010000517.1:124840-145594 GCA_910591675.1 Galerucella calmariensis | reverse complement strand
TGATTGTCTAGTTGTCATATTTTTTCGTTGTGTCAGATAGGGACCAAAAAAAATTTTTATTACTAGTTCATTTTATTACTAGTTAATCTTGACAACGGTAGCTGGAACGCTACCGAAACGTCGAAATAAAAAATAAAAAACATTATTGTGGTTTGATTCCCAAAAGAATAAGAAAAAAGAATAAGTAATGCCACAAGGAACTTACAGAAGATACTTATCATTACTCTTAAAAGTTACTAGTTTTCTAGATATTTTCGCATTTTTAAAACCCCTCACATAATTTTTATTTTATTTATTAGAACAAAAATAATAACGTTAGTAAGCGCTGATGTCAGCAAATTTATTATCAGCTGTAATATACCAAGAACATTAAAAAATTCCAATAATTTTGCCATAACTTTCCTCAAGGATGTTGGTTTAAGGTAACAACCCTCCGTCTTCGACGCTTTCGAAATCTATGACAATATTATTGCAAATTATCAATGTTCATGCTATATTATAGCTGATAATAAATTTGCTGACATCAGCGCCTGCTAACGTCATAATTTTTGTACTAATAAATAAAATAAAAATTATGTGGGGGGTTTTCAAAATGCGAATATAAATAATAATAGACTAATAATAGATATTCCTTTTTGTCACAAAAATGATGTAATTTTAATATTTTTCAATAAATAGAGAGATACCGTTAAGGATGAAAAAGTTAATCGCACAGTTACACCAACAACATAGCTTTTGTGGCGCCCTCTAGAAAATACATCAAAATTAATAACATTTCATGATTTCCAGACCCTAAACCCCCTATCTTCTAATTTTTACGTTTGTATATCCAAAATATTTCAATTTACTGAGAAAAAACATTTTTGACATTTTAACTTAGTCATCCTGTATCATCAATATTTTATTAAAGCAAGACGAATCAGATCGTAATATTTTTAGTCCAATAATCTTCCATTTCACTTCGGACTATTACTTACGGACCACCCTGTATATAAAAAACATCCATCTCTACCGCATTAACTTTTTTTTTGATATTCGAAAAACAAAAATTTCCACTATTAGCATCAGACGTACCCGCTTGCAATATATATATTTTTAATTCAATAGTTTAATAATTCACAATGATTTTATTAGTTACAACGAAATGGTATTCCCACCTCTACATTTTCATAATGAATTCACAATAGCTGTATTCTTTTTACAACGTTTACCTGAGATTAACTGAGTCACTCAGTTAGTCTCAGTAAATTAGGAAAAAGTATATGTTCTTTCAATATGGCTCGAGTTGAGTATAAAGTGACACTAACTAAGAAAATGTCTTCCCCCCTTACCCCAATTGAGCTAGCTTTTCATAGAACTTAGAAGTGAGTTGAAAACTTTTTGCGATATTTAAATAAGAATTGCTTTAAAAAGTGGCATTTATGGCACTTTCAGGAACCATTGTCTGTTGAAAATAAAAATTTGTGTATTAACTAAATTTTTGTGGTATAATGCGAGGTATAAACATTAGAGGTTATGTTATAATTGTGATCTGTAACTGTCAGGCATTCTTTTTAGATATAAATTTGCCTCAATTTACCTTACTTCATCTCATCTCACATTGTCTTAATTATTCTTACAAGTGAGACAGTCGACTGGTAAAAAGAATACAGCTATTGTATGATCAATTGATCAATCCATAAAATTTACAAAAAATTATATATTTGCATCTCAACTTCATAGTCAATATATTGAGTAGATTATAAAGTAAATACATTATTTTAATCAGTTACTATAATCGACAGACTACCTCTCCAACCGCCGTCTCAAAGAGGAGGGACAATTGGTATACTGTGGTAGAGTTGCCTATCAAAAATCCATTCATATCCAAGCCACGTCGACAAGGTCACGATCATGCTAAGCTAAGTAGAGGAACATTATAAAAACTAAAGCGACAAAAAAAGAACCTTGAAAAAAACATAAGTTTTATCACCAATTCCTAAGTTGTAAGGCGAGAGTTACCAAAACTACCAATCTTACCTCAATTTCCAAATGAGAGTTCACAAAATGGAGGAAAAGCGTGGCCAATGAATTATTCCATTCGGTTACAATTATTAATCTTGATAGCAGTGTGAATAAAAACCCTTTCGGTGTAATGACGACTTCCATATCTAACCAATAAGTCGAAATTCCAATAAATTTGTTCAAACTCTATCACCGATTTAGGACAAACCAAACATAAGCCAAGCATTAACTTACACAACCCACTCACTATCTCCTCGTTCTTCATCGACCTGCTTCAATCAACTTCCTTTTCCTGGTGAAAAATGGCTAAAGCAGTCATGCAAACAGTATTAACAATATCAAATTCCATAGATGTAAAAATCCATTATTAAAAACTGGTATTGGTATTCTTGGATCTACGATAGCATAAAAAGTAAGAATCGAAATATGTCCCAATTAATAAATTTGTCATCTTTGTCGCCGCATTTACCAAAGCTCGCTACAGGTGAAAACAATAGATCGATTTTGTAGCAAGACCAAATTTACTATTTCGGCGTGTCGTAGCAGTAGCTTGAAGAGAGCACGAGCTACACCGATCGCCAACGCTCAGAAGCGAAGAGTGCATTTAGCTCACAGATATACTTTTATAGAATAGGTGTATAATATTCCGTGTCCCAAAACCTATATCTGTATTATATTACTGCCGAGGCAGCTTATTGATGGATGTAAATGCTCGGTTGAATCCAAAAAGTGTAGAAATATAATTTAAAGACAGAGCACCAAGGCTGCTAGATTTGGAAAGTAATTGGGTACCAGGCAGTCATAGGAAATATAGTGATAGATACCTAGATCCTGCAGTTTTTGGTTGAATTTCAGACTTAACACATTAAAAACGGTACTGAAATTTGAGAATGTTGTCATATTCGAACATAGAGATGGGCTCGTAGAACTGTTACTGCTTTGAAATATTATTATTGACGTTATTAAACCTAACAGTTATTTTATTTTAATATTGATAAGTTACAATATAAATTTCACACTTTTGTAAAATGAATAATTCTTTTCGGTGGAATTTCCTTTAGATCTAACAAATTAAACGCCATAATATTCAACTTTTACCATTAACCGGATATAAAGATTTCCCACAACCTTGATAACTGTTATCAAAATTACTGTAAAATTGATGTGCGATGATAGAGAAATTATAACAATTATATTTTAACACACACTACCAGAGAATCAATATAATAGTATATTATGCAACGATCATGCAATGATGGTTATTAATACACAAGCATTAACCGGGATGCATTTAGGCAAAACGTACCACATATTAACCATTGCTCTAAAATCTGCCGTGCTGATTGGTCCGCGACTAAACGCGGTACGTTCTGTCTAGATAGGGTCGATAGCAGGTACGGATTGCCCTCTTATTAGAAATATTAGAATTTATTTACGCATTTCATGCCTGTTATTGTGTGAGCTGATTGGCGCAGTTGGTAGGGAATTGGGCTTGTAACTCAGAGGTCGTAGGGTCGAAACCGGGTTGGTGCTTGGTTTTTTTGTTTTTTTTTAAAGTTTTTTATTTCTTATTTACTGATATTTCTATACATAGTTACACTTTGATCAACCGGGTTGGTCCTTGGTTTTTTTGTTTTATTTTTAAGTTTTTTATTTCTTATTTACTGACATTTCTATACATAGTTACACTTTGATCAACCGGGTTTGTCCTTGGTTTTTTTGTTTTTTTTTTTAAGTTTTTTATTTCTTATTTACTGATATTTCTATACATAGTTACACTTTGATCAACCGGGTTGGTCCTTGGTTTTTTTGTTTTTTTTAAAGTTTTTTATTTCTGATATTTACATATTTATTTCAATATTGAGTTAGGTGCTGTGAGGGCAATCCGTACCTGCTTTCGACCCTATCTAGACAGAACGTACCGCGTTTAGTCGCGGACCAATCAGCACGGCAGATTTTAGAGGCGGACCAATCAGCACGGCAGATTTTAGAGCAATGGTTAATATGTGGTACGTTTTGCCTAAATGCAACCGGGATACGAAACGAGCCAAAGGCGAGTTTCGTATGGTTAATGCGAGTGTATTAATAACCATTACATGAGAGTTTCATACATTATTTTTTCTACGAAGAAATTTGAATTAAAAAAATATAAAAAAAATGTACCACCCGGTGCTCGAACCCGGCACGTACAGATCGAAAAAAACTTTATGAGGCGCCTTTCCTCCTATGGGACCACATTGTCAAACTAATAGCATAAAGTGTATAGGTATGTAACTGTTATACAAAATTAGTATTAAATTATTGTAAACAAAAATTGATGTTTAAATATGTATTTACCTTGGTCATTAAGTATTTTTGGTCTGGTGCTCGACATTTCTTTTAAAAACTGACGCAAAAGATTTAAACTGTCATAAAACACTGTCAAACATTCTACAGAAAATATTGGGTCTGCCTACTTGGGCATTTGAAAATCTAGATTTCTATTGGTCAATTTTTCAGTTACATAAGGAAAACCAGTGTTATAATGAGTATCATTATGAAACTGAAATTTGGCATTTAATTAACAACTTATAGTATAGGAGTGGAAAAAAGCAATTTTTGTTTTGTGGAAGTATGTGAAAGTTTCGTGCAAGTATGGTGGACGTATGTAGAAGTATTTTCAAATGTGAAATTAGGTATACAAGATTTTTGCCGGCGGTTTGCCCCTCTTATTTGGTTGAATGACAGTGGCGTAACTACAGATATTTGGAATAGCCACACCCCATATTATTATATTTTCCCGTCAACTCTTTGCCTTCATCTAAAAAAATTTAGTCGCCGCCTATGCATTAAATATTCAAGTTTTTACGTGCATTCGCCAGCAGAAAACAAGTACTCCCCTCATTATTACAAAGGGATCACTTTCACTCTAGTAACTGTAATTATGGCAGTTGACTGAATTAAAATAAATTGGATCGTCATTAACAATCCTTAAGTGAAAGTAGATTTACGAGAAATTATCGAATCACTTTTTCCAAAAATGTCGATAATAAAATTTATTATGGTTTTATGTACAGTTGTGAGTAAAATTAATTTGCACTGTTTCACGATAACATAACAGTAAGCGGCAAGGTTCCTTTGAGGATTAAGAAGCCGAAAAGATAAAAAAAATCTTGACCAAGTCAAACTTACCGTAAATGACTGCACGCCAATGGATTATAATATGCGATATGATACGGTAACTATACACGGTGTCCCACGACGAGTTAAAACTATCTGTATATGGCAAAATACTTATAGTAAAATCATGAAAATTTCTACGTCTCGGTTTTCGCATGCGATCTTTTTAACTAAAATATTTTCAAAGATGGCAGACTTCCGGTTCTAACGGAAGTCGACTGTAACTTTGTTATTTCAAATGGAACACCCTGTATATTAATACATTTTTAAAATCTAAGTAAAATTTTAGTATAGTTTTGTCTGAAAACTTTTTTCGAAAAATGCATACCTTTTGAGTTATTGATTTTTTTGAAAAAAATTTGACGGTTGCAGTAGGTTGCAGATGGTTCCGGTAGAACCGGAAGTCTGCCATCTTTGAAAATATTTTAGTTAAAAAGATCGCATCCGAAAACCGAAACGTAGAAAATTTCATGATTTTCAACTCGTCGTGGGACACCCTGTATAGATACTTTAACAAATTTTATTCACGGTAGACTTGGCATTACACAATTTTAGTGTACCTGCTACGCCAATGCAATATCCATAAACAACAACAAAGTTCACTAGTGCGGCAAAGTAGACAGCTTGGCATGGCTCGTTTTCACTGTACAACATAGGCCGACCTTGACCAACTTGTGACTTTTAGTTTAATAAGGAACTAAGAAATAACCATATCGACAGAGACCAAAGAAGTGTTTTTATATTCAGAAATGCGTCATGGCTAAGATCTAAACGTTTCTTTTAAAATTATAATACATAATTGCTTAAAATAAATTAAAATAACTAATAAAGGATAAAAGAAAAAATGACATTTCAAGGAAACGTTAATACATACAGTGTGGAGCAGCCAAATGGAATAAATTCAATAACGAACAGTCGCCTATTTTTTAAACATTTACTGTCTATCACTTTAGAAGTTACTTAGTTTTGACAGATATCAACAAGTGCAGTAAGCCATGCATAGCCAACTACTTTTTTTAGCTAAATACTAACTTAAATACTTTAGGAGTTTACTGTCTATTATTTTGGAAAGTATAAGAGCTAGACCTATGAAAGTATATATTTTTGTTACGAGAAAAAAAGGCCCTTTTCAAATATGTCATAATATACAGGGCGTTCTATTTAAAAAAATGTATTTTTATATTATACCCCCTAATGCAAAAACGCTAATGATGTACAAAGTATATTTTATTAAAATTCATTTATACTCCCACAACTTTTATTTGAAACTTTTTTTTGTATCTGTATGCATAAGAGAAATATAGGGGTGGTCAAATTATAACCAATAACCCTGTACAATGTCCAATACCTATCTCCAGCTGTTTCGGAAATATTATGTATTTTCACTAGTAATACCACTAGAGGTCAAATTATTTCCGGAAATTTTTTCGAGCTCATGAATATTTAGAAAATTATCCCGAGTCGAAGACAAGGGAATACATATTTCCTAAATAATGTTAAATAATGCACATTTCCTCTATAATAATGGAAACGAGAGAAAAATGTCATACGATTCTCGACTTTCTGTTATTCAAAGCCTTTTAGGACCATTACCAAAATCACCGCGTATGAGAACAACATCAGTTGGACATTTACCGCTGTATTGTCCAAAAGGTCTCGACAACAAAATAAAAATATATTTAGTGTTACGTAATTTTTGGATATAGTCTTAAAATCTTTAATTTGTTTCATTCATGTTCCATGCATTTCGAGTTTTTGTTCTTTTTTAAAAATAATTATCACGTTGTTTTGTACAAAAACAAGATAAATGTAAAAATTATCATCGAAAATCGAAACGTGCCCAGTGCGGTGGTGGCACATGGAACAAAATTCCAAACCATATGCCAGCACCGCGCCAGGTCATTTTTTATTTTCGTTTAACACGAAAAAAATTCATCTGTTAATCTAGACACAGCTTAACATTCAACAATAAAATATATCACAATATTTTGCAAAAATCCTACTGGCATGCAGATATTATTCGAAAATTTTACCGGAGACGAATGTGTTTTAAACGCAATAAAAAAAACGAAAACGGTATGTCTTTGTTGAATCGTATGACCCTCATGATAAGATAAGACTTTATTTGACTATATCCTCGACTATATCAACGTCCGGACTACATCTCCAATTCATTTCCTATTATGAGATCTTTTCACAGGGTCACTATCCTTTGCTAATTTTCAAAATCTGATATCATTTCACGCGAAGAATTTGAGATAAGGCACGCAACAGGTTAAATTGTTTAGTTCAGTTATAAATCAAAATGACAATGATGCATGGATTTTAATTTGAATGACTCATCGGGTAGCTTTGTGAAACGCCCACTGAAAAAGCCTGTGAGTTCGATAACAAAAAATACGTTATATGTGCAGTGAGTCATTTCTTGTTGGAAATACGACTCCAGGTTTATTACTAAATTATTCAAAACTGGTTGTAAAACATTTGGAATTTGATTCGTTAAAATTTTTTCAAAGAAAAACCGCTTTCTGGATTAAAAATCTTAGTGCAAATAAAGAAGGCAGAAATAAGTGATTATAGTTTATTTCTTAATGTCTGACAGCACAGTAGCCTCATTGAATATTCAAATAGAAACTTATCTTTTACAGAGTGATCCTAAGAATTTTACAAGTAAATACTAAAATTCTAATGCAAAACAAGTAGGTGTCTGTATTGGTTATCTATACATCCCTGTTTCAGCTCAAAATACAATATGGTAATAAAACTGAACAATGCCAGATAAACGATAAATATTGCGGCAGTGGCGGAGATTACGATATTAGTTTATTCTGCTTATTTAATTAGATTCGGTCGACATTACAGTTGAAATAAAATTCATTCGTTCAGGCCTATTAACAAGTTGCATTTTCATTTTTATTAAATTAAATTAATTAAAGAAAATATAGTTTAATTTTCATAATTCACATTTATTGACAATGAATTAATGTATGTCAAGTAAAGTAAACATACCATTTATTGGATATATAAAATTCAATCTATACTATCATCCTCTTCGCTGGCCATACAAGAATCATCCGAAGACTCGTCGAGAGAGATCATTATCGGTTCTATAGTTTGTTCTATGAGGTTATCTAAAACCCACATTTTCTCTTCCTCTTTAATTACATGATTCACAGCATCTCTCCAGTTCTCTTCAGTTATTGTTGTCAATGAGTACTTCATTAGTTCACGAACATCTTTCATTTTAAATGTTTTATTATGTCTAGCTACATAACCTTTCATTTGGGCCCATATTAACTCTATCGCATTTAATTCACAATGGTATGGCGGCAAACGAAGCACTTAGATGAACGGTGACGCTTATGGTTTACTACCTGACTAGCATGTGTGACCTTTTCGCGTGCTGTCAGACAATAGGAAACAGACTATAGGAAGTTTGAACAAACAAGCTGCGACATTTGGTTTTTGTTTGACAGGAATTGAAAGCACATAACATCCTTAATTTTAACAAAAAAAGGAAAAAGTGCTCAAAAATTAACAGTCAGATTCAAAAATCACGCCTGTCTTACCAAAACTTGAATGCACAAAAACTAAAAACGTAAAATTAAAATATTTTATAAAAATTCAAACATTTATCACTTCTCATTGGCCTTCAAACAATATAAAAGTAGGGATTAAAAATATTTTCATTTTTATTAATGTATTCATATAAATTTATAAATACGTATTTTAGAATGTTAAAAATAAACAAATGTTTATAATATTTACAGAAATATACGTTTTTACTGTAAGTACGTTTAGAAATAAGATAAGCAATTAAATATTTGCTTATTGATTGTATTCATTTTAATTTTATACGATACAATTTTTGAAGAGATACTCATATACAGGATTGCACCCAAAGGAATGAATGTTCCAAAATCAGATTATATCCGAAGTAAACCTGATACATATTTCTAAATATAAACCAATGGGATGGCACATCTAAACTCCAGATAGATGTTAGGCAAAATTGAAATACAATTAACCCCAATGGCTTGGTCTAAAAGGTGTACCTAATTTAGTGGCCAGCAAGATCACCAGGATAGGTACTTTTTCGCAATCCCGTATACAGGGTGATTCATTACTAATTGGAAATATTTTAATAGTAGAATCCTGAATTCAAATTATGAAGATTTAACCCAAAACACCTGAATAAAATGTAAGTGCTTACTTAGTTACAGGGTGTTTTGTTTAAAAATTTAAAAACTAGTTGTGCTCAGTAGGTACTTCAACACTGTCTTACGTATTCATTTTATATTTGACAGGAAGTGTAGACACTGTACCCCCCACTAAATAATATTGAGCAAACGTTTCTGGCTACTACCAGAGGCGTACTACAGGGGCAAGTGAAAGGTTAATCGTTTCCAAATTCTACGACACTGGCGGAGTAGAAATTTTAGCACAATTTTCCGATTCTCCAATACAATAAAGTCAATATTTCTCGAGATATTTTAAGTTAAGCATGAATCTGCCCAATTTTGCCCAATTTTATTGCCAATCAACCTAACATATTTCTCAAGGTAAGGAGATGATTTAGCCAAAAAATTAATAAGCTTATTGAAGTGAGAGCGGGGGTGACATAGAACATTTGTTATAAAAGGTTTTTAGGTAGGTACTGTTCGTTTCTGATATGATATGTTATTAAAATTGTAGGTACTTTTATTTAGATTATATTTTCAGAACCACAATTTGTTTTCTATTCCTCCGTTCATTTAATAGTTGTCTTCCTCATTGTTGACACGATTTAAGTTTCATTTGCGTGTTAAATGCAATTCACTGGTCCAAAACATCGACATAGTCATTACACATCAAAATTGGGCAGCTTCATGTTTAACTTAAAATATCTCGAGAAATATTGACTTATCGTTATGGAAAAAGAGTACTCTATTCACGTAAAAAGTATTGGAGAATCGAATGCCGCTGTCGTACGCCTCTGGTAGTAGCCAGAAACGTTTGTTTAATATAATTCAGTAGGGTGTACAGTGTCTACACTTTCTGCCAAATGTGAAATGAATACATAAAACAGTTTTAAAGTACTGAGGACAAATAGTTTTCAAATTTTTAAACAAATCACCCTGTAACTAAGTAAACAGCAACATTTTATTTAGGTGTTTTGGGTTGAATCTTCATAATTTGAATAAATTATTTCCAATTAGTAATGAATCACCCAGTATAATACTACCCATAGCGTAATAAGTAGTGTTTTTCCATTTTTTCCTGTCCCTAGCTTTCGCCTTCCAGACCAGTACTCGCCCCTCTGCAACAGTTGCTCCATTCACCATCTTTTTATTGGTCTTGGAATGTTTTTTCTGGCACCTGACAACTCCCCTATGTGTCTAAGCCATCCTAGTCTTTTTGTACTCACACTGTTAATTCTTGGTTCTCCAAATAAATTTCCCAACGTCTTTTTTCCCTCCTAATAGTATTTCAATCTCCCATGTGATAATTTTCCTCCTCTTTATTCAATATCGATCGGCTAATAACCGTCTTGGTTTTTTATATTTTATATATCTCTTATTATCTTTCTTAATTGGCCTCTTATTTAAGATATTAAGTCACTGCTTTATGCAATTTACAATAAATGTTTCCCAAAACAGTGCCAAATAATGTAGTATAATAAATTAAAGTAAATATTTATATTGGCAACGCGGACCGCCTGACTGTAAACTTGTATGTAAATTTAATTCTGACCGGTGTTAGTTTTTCAATTTTCATTATAATTGAATTTATAAAGCAACAAAGAAACTGCAGTTCGTTATAATTGGAATATTGAAAATCATTTTCAGGTACACTTTTATTAAATTTCCAATTACTGTGATGCGGAATTGAATGCTTTCAATTCCTATTGGTAAATTTACATATTTATTTGTTCATCGATGAAGGTATTTACCTACGATGTATAGGAGCCACTGAGGAAAATGGTGTACAAATTGCAGAAAATACATTGAAAGTACAGAAAATACAGAAAATTTCTGTTAGAACATTTCTTAATCGCATATTTTTTCATGAAAATAGAAATAAAGATTTTCTTAAAGAAAATACCTGAAAAATACAGAAAATAGGGTACAGATTTTTTATATTTACCCCTCGTTGCTATCCGATTTGTTCATGATTTTAAATTACAAAACAGATATTTATAGATACAATTTTGGCAAAGAAAAGTTTAGAATACTAGACAAATATAGAATAATACAACCCACATTTATACCAGTTTATTATAATAAATAGATAATTTATATTTATCTACGATCACCTTTAAAATTAGTCATTTACGAACCAAAAAAAAATGTGTGAAATCATACATTATACATACGTTGAAAAGCGTGCGTAAATGAACAACGCTTTTTTAATGGGGTTTTCATTTTTTCAACACATAATTATCGAATGCCTTGAATTTAGTCGTCTGTTGTATAAAAAAAAGGCACTCGCTAACTTGACGCACTTGTATCGTAAATAACTATTATACATCCTATTCTCCAGTTATTTCCAGATTTTACTCAAAGATGTACAATTTAGTCAGTCAAAAAACTATCCTTTTTTTGTATTGTACATTGACTTGATAAATTATATACCCAAATTCCTAAAAACCTTGTATTTGTACCAACTATATAAAAAATATTTTTATTCGAAGCAAATCATACAAACCATTTCAAATCCTCCATTGTTTCATGCACAAAAACCATCAACACTATTAAAATATCAAAATAAATTAAAAAAACCACTTTTCACTCGTGTTAGTAAACAAACAATTCCAAATATCTCTAATAACGAGCCTTTTAGGTAAATAACAGCTAAGAACACTCGTATACCTCTCCTTATTCAAGGATTGATCACCAACTAACTTGGAGCGCATAAATGCAAATTGAACACGCAAGGCAATAGAATGGGAGAAAACTTTCATCTGACAGTTCACCTTCCATTCTCATTCTTACTCCAACCTGTAGCTTTTCGGCGGCGCGACGACTGTGATCCTTCGGCAACATGAAATACGGCGGCGTCCGTTGTATACTAGAGATGTGCTTCAGGAGCAGTTACAAATAGTAATTAATCATATTTATTTAATAGAGCAGATCGGTTGTATTCAACAAATTATTTATTGTGCAGGTTAGGGAATGTTTTATTTTATTTTATAGTCAGATGAGAAGTTATTAAAATAAAGTTTTTCGTGTGAACAGTATATCCTAAATTGGATGATTTTGCTGTCCTGATGATTATTCTGGTCGGGATATTGGAATAAGATTATTAAAGTACCTTCTTATTGTCTTATTGAGAGGCAAGATTAAAATTATTCATGTTATACACTGAAAATGAATAATTATCAAATATTATTTTGGAAACTACTATCCTACAATTTTTAAGTGTTTGATTTATACATATTTTAAATCAATAAATAAGTTATTTATAATAGTTACTGTATTTCCATATAAAACTAATATTCTAAGTCAAACTGTCGCAGTTACAGTTTCCTGTAATAATTATTCTGTGACACTGTAACAGTTTTCATATCATCGAAAGTTCAATGTGTAAGAAACATTCTCGTTTGGAGTGCCACAGTTAGGTAACCAGCAATACACTCTTGTGTAATGGAGATAGTATATTTAAATGTGTGAAAATATTCAGTATTATTATTTATTTCTCAAACGAGAATGGGTGATTGCGAGATGATTTTTCAATAAAAAAATAAGATAATTTCATTAAAATAGATAAAATCATACTCGTGTCTTCGAAAAGATGCTGCCTAATGGTATGTTTATTTTATAACTGGAATTTTTGGCAAGTAAAATATTTGAGACAAATTTTTTTATTTTATAATTTAGTCTATTATTTATTTGTGCTTCGGAAACTTGTTTCTTCTTTGTCTGACTTGTACTGCACCTACCAACTTTATTTCCAATGCCTTTTTTATATCTTCATATGATGGGATTAAAATATTTATAGATAAAAAAGTGCATTTATCGAATTGTGAAAAATGTGTTTGAACTACTGAACTATAACTGGGTTTAGAATATACAATTAGTTCATTAGCTATAAGTAGGTGTAGCGACGCAAATAAGCTCATTTCAAAATATTGCAAATCCTCAAATACAATTCCTCTCTAACCTACTTAGTTTGTGTGGTACAGGGTTATAAAGGCTGCTGAGGAAATATACTACATTTTGTTAAATATCTTTTCTGGGGATATAAATATCAATTCAAATGTTTTTATAGTCAGTGTCTCCTTAAAACACATCCACAGTTTAATTTTGTCAAGTTCTATTTAATCAGTGGCGTGGTAGCAGTAAAACCTCCTTTTTTATTGAAATATTAACAAATGGACGATGGAAGTGATGGAACAGTTTGGTTCTTGATACTTTAGGAGCTGAATAGTCCCACCTCTATGCCATTTGACACTTATCAATAAAAAATGTATACTTTGTATTTAGAACAGTAAAAAATGAAGGGGTAATTGCAATTGTGACCTTGGAGAAAATCTTTTATCTTTTATTCTGAATTTACCGCAAAAAGTTTTACAATTCTTAGGAATATATGAACAAATTCAATGTTTGTCAGTATATTATATATTTTTTAATACATAAACAAATACATATATGTATGTCCCATTTAACAATACATTTACACTCATGACACTGATTTAAATTGAAATAGTTTTTTGAATGTTTATTTAAACGTAAACCACAGTAATATTACCATACCACAGCTAGCTAGCGAACTTCATTAGACATAAGCATCGTCAGAGTGGACAACTTTACGACTGGTCATGTTACCATATCATACAACTTAATATAACCAGAATAGGTATTATTAGATTTTTCTTGCACAATGCTCAAAGGTTATAATAGACAGCAGCAAACCCATTTAGAACGATAGTTTATCATGCCACTATCGGTTCCAGCACTATGGCGTTCATTTTCTCTTGTGCAGAAAAGCGCAGTGGAAAACTGAACATTTTATTTTTCATCCCCTGAAACCGTGATATAAAACTGTACGCCGTTTGTTACATTTGATAGTAGAATCATAGGAGATCGGTACAGACTCTATGCCGTTCAAAAATAATCGTTCGGAAAATCTAGGAAAATGTTTAAAAACTCTTTTATTCTACCCTCTAAAAAGGTGATTTGAAACTGTACGGCATGTGTTTCTGTAGTGCCATACAAAAAAAGGTGTGTGAATAGTCGTGGGGAATTGTTTATTTTCCGAGATTTTCCTAATCAAAAAAGGTCATCTGATCTCCTATGGTTCTAATGTCAAATATAACAAACGGCGTTTCCCAACTCATAGTTCGCTGGCCAATTGAAGTATGATAATAAGTTATGAACTTTTCGATCATCCAACAGTAAATCTTCAAAGTGACGACATCCGTCTTTATTCATGGGTTGATCTAGTATGCTGTGGTGTGTGTATTAGGGAATGATAACAGTCGTAACCCTGATGTTATAGTAGAAATTTACCTGACGCTCAGAGTTGCCAACACAGAGGAGCGAAAGTAGGTAGACAGCAGTTACGGGTTACCTACAATAAAACGCATACGTCAAAAGGATTAAAAGAAGGACATTGCCATTATAATTTTGTTTGCAATAGGCTTGGGATTAGCAGGTGAATTAGTTTGTTTAGTAGACCAGCGCTGTACAAGCAAGCTACAACACAAAAATAATCATACCATGCAGGGGGCGAAATAAAATGAAATAATGTTCCTACCTTTTTTTCTTGTGGTACTCTCTACACTTTAGATGGTGCAAAAAAACGGGAAGACTATTTGGATGAAGTATATACAGATAAAAAGCCAGTCTAGTGCGAACGCGAGACTTAAAATTTATAATTCTACTTTCCCCACTACTACTAAATAAACTTAGACAAGCAGGAAGCAACACTCATTTTGCTTCAATTGAAGCTTCACAAATCTACGTATGTACAGGGTTATTAGTTATAATTTGACCACCCCTTTATTTCTCTTATGCATACAGATACAAAAAAAAGTTTCTAATAAAAGTTATGGGGGTATAAATGAATTTTGATAAAATATACCTTGTACACCAGTAGCGTTTTTGCATTAGGGGGTATAATATAAAAATACATTTTTTTAAATAGAACGCCCTGTATATTATGACATATTTGGATAGGGCCTTTTTTCTCGTAACAAAAAATATATACTTTCATAGGTCTAGCTCTTATACTTTCCAAAATAATGGACAGTAACTCCCAAAGTATTTAAGTCAGTATTTAGCTAAAAAAAGTAGTTGGCTATGCATGGCTTACTGCGCTTGTTAATATTATCTGTCAAAACTAAGTAACTTCTAAAGTGATAGACAGTAAATGTTTAAAAAATGGGCGACTGGATGTTCATTAACGAAGAACACAAAAAACAATACAGTGTTTATTACGAAATACAATACAATAGCAAACAACATAAAAAGCAATGCAGTGTTTATTACAAAATAGAAACCGATTTGATATTTTCATAAATTTCAAGCAAACTAAAGTAAGTGCTCAAAATGACCGGCGTTAGTTTAAATACAAAGTTCATACCTTCTCCTTGAATTTTCTATAGTTTAAAATTTTATTATTATTTCGATGGTTAAGAAGTTCAATTTCAGCTTCAATATTTTCTCTAATTATTGCAATACTGTTACTGGTATCGGAACATCAAGTGCAGTTAAGCCATGCATAGCCAACTATTTTTTTCAGCTTAATACTAACTTAAATACTTTAAGAGTTCAATGTCCAATATTTTGGAAAGTATTATAGCTAGACCTATAATAGTTATTTATGATATAAGTGTTAAAAGTACATTTTTAAGGCACGCATGTGAGGGTTTGCAGAATGAGCGAAGCGAATCCTGCAATTCACATGAGTGCCTTAAAAGGTACTTTTAACACGTATATCATACAATATTTTTTCTACAAACGTTCAAAAAATGCAATAATACAGTTTTAATTAAATTTTAAAAACCTTTATTAATACATCCAAAGGAGATAATTTTAAATTATTTAAATTTAAATTCCATTTTTTCTGCGCATCATTCCTCCTTATCCACGGAAAATGGTAAAACAGCAGAGCAGGAAATTAATTTGTCAAATTGCACAAATTGTACTATTAATATTAATGTTAATAAATAAAATCTAAATATTTTGACGTTTGCTTTCAAAATTTGGCAATTCACTTTTACCAGCAGTGCAATATAGTAGTTTACCTAACTAGTGCGGAAAGTGATACTTTTCCGCACGCTATTGCAGATGGCCGAACGACGCTTTAGCGGAGTTCGGCCAGCAATCGCGTGCGGAAAAGTCACTTTACGCACGTGTTAGGTACACTATTTTTTCTTCTATGGATAAATTATCTCTTAGAAAAAGCTGCGACGGTAAAATTGGTTTTGATAACGTAGAGTATTGACTGACGATTATTTTTTTATTTGTTGCTATGTTGATTCAAAGTGACAGATGAGAAATGTCAGATATTTATTATTATTTGACAATCATTTGATGAGGCTTATACCAGCCATTAAAAAATTATTGAAGCGTACGCGTTCCTCTTTATTGAAAATTATAGCAGAATTCTAATAAATTTCTTAATTTTTCAGTCATTTGGTAAACTTGGATATACAAAATACATATTTTGAATATTCAAATGTCAGTATATTCCTCAAATGTCAATAAATTTACTTTCCGCACTAGTGCGGAAAAGTGACTCTTTCCGCACGCTTTTTAGTGCGGAAAAGATTCACTTTCCGCACGTTAGTAGAAAAAACATTTCAAGGCACTCAGTGTCTTAAAGTGACATTTTTAAGGCTTCTATGGAGTGCTAAAAATGGCATTTTTAACACGTTTGTAGAAAAAAGTATATATTTTTGGTATGAGAAAAAAAGCCCTCTCCGAATATGTCATAATATACAGGGCGATCTACTGGTGTACAAAGTATATTTTACTGAAATTCATTTATATTCCCACAACTTTTATTTGAAAAACTTTTCTTTGTATCTGTATGCATAACAGGAATAAAGAGGTGGTCAAATTATAACCAATAACCCTGTACCTTGGTAATAATAAGTAATTACACTGAAGTTTCATTCTTAAATGAAACATTTTTTTTTACTACCAATTGTTGACTTATTTGCAGGTTCAATATGTTGAAGATCAGTTGGTAGTGTCTCTGTGTTCACACTTGAGTAGCTCATACCACAGATTATAAAGAGAACATATACGAAAGCTTGACAGAGAACAGTAACAAGAGAAAGAGAGCCATTTAAATGCCCATCGTCTTATGTCGACTCCGTTCGGGCTGCTTCACGAAATTTCTCAACAGGGTTGTCAATTTGCATAATATTTCCTTCAATTTACGATCATAGGTCAAATATTTTATAAGCATTTTTTTCAAGTGTGATAGTTATGAAGATACAAATATTCGATAAATACTTGTTTTAAATCAATTTTATTAACAATAAAAGAATTATACAGTTAAAAAGATTATAATGTATAAAAATCATACCATAAATATATACTTTTTTTCACAAACCATATCCTTGGCAACCATGCACAATAACGGTGACGGCTAACCTAACCTAATCAAAACGTCAAAACATGCTCAAAATCACTTGTAATCTGTGCTCAAAATTCATAACGCCATTTTTGTTTGTTTCATTGTTTGAAGGTGTTCAATCGGCGATATTAATTGTGTTATTTGACTAATCGATTGTGCGTTGTGGTAATATTAACTATAAAAATATAGTGGTATAGATTATTATTCTTATAAAATGAATAAACATCACGGCGAAGTGTATTGTTTATACAGAGACTGTCCAAATAGATTTTATTCAGAAAGAGAAATAAAGTTCTTTCGATTTCCAAGGGATGAGAGTATATAATTTAATATCCCGGCCTATGATATAAGAAATTTCAAAGTTTTTGATATTAAATTTGGTGCTACAAATTATTATCAAAATTCCCCCCTGCATAGGTGTATATTGTATTCCCTTTGATAATAAATAAGTTGAAAATTATTTGTACTTTAAAATTTGGTTGATTTTTGTGATTATTTGTGTTATCTAAAAATGTATTTATTAATTAATCTCCCAAAAGTAATGACTATTTATAACAAATCATAGGAATGTACGTACATATGGGTATTAAATAAATACATATATTTACATATTCATGGCGCAGTTTTAAAGATTTAGTGGAAACTTCCAAAAAAAACTAGATCCGGCACTAGAGTCAACAGTGCAATTTGGTAAAAAATTCAGAAAATATTTTAAACTGGCAACATCGCGGCCATACCGAGTTAAAGGACGACGGAGCTGAAAATCGTTTGATATTTTACCGGGATTCGTATCTGTCCTCTTTATAATCTGTGCTTATACCTTATACTATATACAGTGATCAACAGAAGTATTGATTTTTAGGGGAAAACAAGATAATTTTTGTTGTAACTCTGAAAAAATCCAAGAATGAAGACAACTCGGAATGATTGAGTGAAATAAAAGTAGGTATCTCTATAACACAACTACCATAAATATTAATGTTATTTTATAAAACTATTGGATAGAACGTCGTCACTCGAAGAAGTATTCGAGGACATTAGTGTATATTTGCTCAATTAATTTATATTGTTCGATATAATATGCAAATAGAGGTATTGCCTTGATAAAATGAAACATTGCAGTGGTCGATAATCACGAAATTATTTCATTAACAAATATTTACGTATATTTATTGATAACTTCCTTCATTACAATTTATAACACAACAGTGCAAAAAACAAAAGGGGGGCAATTAAAAAGGGTTCCATTAGGTGAGCATTCAATATGATAAAATCATAAAAGCTAAATGATAGTGATTTTTGTTTTCAAAATTATAACATAGGTACATTGACCGATGGAAAATAAATACTGGGTGTCACAAGATAATGTAACACATTTTAAACGCAGTAGTTCTGTCATTTGTTTAAATTTTTGTTATACTACAACTACTAATTGTAACTTTTGATCGTATAATTTTTAGTTCATCTTTATAGGCTCAGAGCACCTGACTTTGGCCGGTCGACCATATTGTGCTGGGTCCTTCGATAAGTTCGAGTTGAAGTTTGTATGTTTTGACATGTGGTGTGAGTCAGTTGGTTGTCAGAGAGACTGTAGATAAATATCAAAGTATATTATATTTTATTTAAATAATAAAAAATTGTCTATTTTAATAGATTCAAATCGGATATACATGGGAGCATATAGAAAAACTAACCATACCAAAAATATTCTATAGCTCTTGACGTTATTTTACTAAAAATAATATCAGTATTAAGGTAGCATTTTCATCTATTTATTTCAAACGAAATATTGCAAATAAAATCTCAAAAAATATGTTTTCTTTGGCATCGATGTCAAGAAAAATGGTCCTATTTATTTTCTACATACGTCATATCATTTGAACATAAACAAGCGGTGTAGATAGATAGAATATGTGAGTGTCTATGTTTAGTAATTGCACTGGAATAATCAAATCGTCAATGCTACTGTTATAGAGTATATTAGAGTACATTGATCTTTTGTTTTTTTTTTCCACAGGACATACTCATTAAAAGCCACAATTATCATTTTTATGCAACCAGGCAAAGGAAATGTCGAGACATAATTTTATAATACTGTAGTGTGTGACAAAAATCCTCGATGTGCAACGATATGAATGAAGTATGGTTTTTATCCCATAAACAACACGAAATCTCTGCATTAGTTGCAGTTCCAAATTTTGAGACCGTTACTTTGGAACGGTTCCTGCAAGCTTTACTCGTACTTTTTCTTCATGATATCCTACAAGGTTTTAGCCGTATGACAAGCCTCTTCAAGCTTGTTCAAGTATCAAGTTTTAGGTCAACTTCACTGAGACAGGGCTCGTATGTTTCTAGTGAGAAGGAACATGTCAGTCTGCTGGGACTCATATGGGAAACTTTGTTATTATTGGTTTTAGGAAAAAAATTTATTCTTCATAAAAAGTTCTGCATTATCTAAAACCTAAAATGCAATCATTAGATATTAATTTTTTTAAACCATATACAAGGTTTGTCAAAAAATATTACTATTACTCAAGAGTAAAGTACCTTTATTTTCCATAATAGACAAAAATGTTAAAATGTAAAGTTATTTAAAATTAACAGTTGTATTCAAATATGCAATTACAGCTATTTAACATGAAAATTAAGTTTGGGTGATTATTCAAGTTTTACATTATAAATTATTTATAGTTGAAAATTTCAATGTTAAATACCTGTAATTGCATATTTGAGTATGAATTTTAATTTTAAATAACTTTACTCAACAGCATTTTTCTGTATTGTAAAACATAAAGGTACTCAATTCTTGAGTAAGATTAATATTTTTTGACAAACTTCGTATACGGCCTTGAAAAATTAATATCTAATAATTGCATTTCAGGTTTTATAGTATGTACAAAAAGTACGAGGAGTAATAAACCCTAATTAGGTATGCAAAACCTTTACAGGGAGCACCATGAAATTTTTGATGAATCTCTTACTCTAAATTACATTTCTTCCGTAAATCTAAAAACCAGG
>CAJUYG010000517.1:104634-119840 GCA_910591675.1 Galerucella calmariensis | reverse complement strand
ACCTGCAAAATTTCTAAGTAGTCATTAGGACAATCCCTAGTAGGACCTTATTGTAATGTTTCTTGGAAATTATTAACATTTCGAAAAACAGAGAGTAATTATCTGGAATAACAATTGATAAATGGCTTATTAATATGTGTCCCAAGAATTGACCTGCGCCAAATTCTCAAGATAATGAATGAAATATTCAGTCAGAATAGTTGGGTTACAAGATTATTTCAAAAATAATGTATTGTTTTAACTGTATGTACTCTACAAATGTATGAAGGGCAGTTAGTTGTTTTCACTAACCGAATTTAGATTCATATTACCTCTATATATCAGATCGGGTATAAAATTATATAGTAAATAAATTCCTTAGATGAACGGTGACGCTTATGGTTTACTACCTGACTAGCATCTGTGACCTTTTCGCGTGCTGTCAGACAATAAGAATAATCAAGATAGTGCTCTAGAAGTATATTTTCGTTGGAATACAAACAAAGTTTGAATCTAAATTTTTATTGTAGAAATAAATAAAGTTTTACAAGATTGAAATTAAGTACAACTTAACAACTATTATTTGGCATTAAATCATATATTTTTTTCTTACATTAACAATTGTATTGATCCGTAAAAGTAAATATAAACAATTACAGATTCTTAAAATATTCGTAATATTGTGTATAATGTACAAAATTTGTACTTAAAAGGATCAGAAATATTCAAGTATATACAAACAAACAGTCCTGCTTTATTTTGTTTTATTTTATTATATTTTACTTACTGGTATAGATATTAAAATAATAATATTTTGTGGTTTTCTGTTCATTCAATTGTTTCTGGGTTTTTATTGTTAAAAAAAACCTTAATTGTTATTGCAAGGTAACTTTAAGTATACCAGATTTTTTATTCCTGGGCAAGTTAATTTAAAAAATAATAGAAATACATATTGTGCTTTTTGTTATATTTATTTTCTATATAACAATTAGACAGTAAATGCTTATTTTCCAGCAATATCCCAGTACGGATAAGATCTTTTCCAAGAAAAAACAAGAAATAAAAGAAAAAAACACCATATATAATGTTTGTTGATTCACAGAAAGCATACGACAATGTACCATAACACAGAAATCTCCAAAATCATTAAGATCAAACAACTTCAAGACAATACTAGAAATATTGTAACATCAAGACACTGGAAAATACAAGAATATTGAAGAATATATTTATGTGAATATATAAGTGGTGGGAAAATAATTTTTGTTGGAAATTTTCGTCAATACTTTTCAAAAACTTGGAAGGTGGTAGAGGTGCTCGGAAAAATGATAGTACGTCATTTAGAGGTCTATAAATCGTTTACGTGAATTTTATATAAAGTACAGGGTTATTGGTTATAATTTGACCACCCCTTATTTATTCCTCTTATGCATATGATACAAAGAAAAGTTTCAGATAAAAGTTGTGGGAATATAAATAAATTTTCATAAAATATACTACTTTGTACACCAGTAGCGTTTTTGTACTAGAGGGTATAATAATAAAAATATTTTTTTTTAAATAGAACCTGTATATTATGGCATATACGGAGAGGACTTTTTTTTCTCATAACAAAAATATATACTTTTATAGGTCTAGCTCTTATACTTTCCAAAATAATGGACATTGAACTCCTGAAGTATTGATGGTTTTATATGACGCAGTGTTGCGGTGGATCGATTGTAGTGCTATCTAGCGGCACGTATTTAAAGTAGGTGCAAGGTAGAAAACTGGGAAATCAGAAACTGTAATTAGTGTACAGCTATCTACTTTTAACTCACTTAGTAATGTCAATGTTGCCATGTTTCAATTATAAACTAACTAGATATTTCAGAGTTCCTGTAAAAATCCAAGACGCACACCTTAAATATGTTTGTGGTATTATTAATATTATGTTTTCGTGTACATTTTAAAATTATTAAGTTTATACATAATATATACTAGAAAAAAAGGTTTCTTACAATTGTGTACTTTATTTGTTTTAAGTTAAAAACATGAATATTTATTATTTGCCACACTTCTATCATGGACAAAGATAAGTAAGTGTCACAATGTTACCAGCGCGTGGTCCTTTTGGAAAACTGAAACCATGGTATTGCTGGTATTGTGACACTCACTTATCTTTCTCCATAAGAGAAGTGTGGCGATTGGCGAACAATAAATAGATAATGTTCTCAACTTAAAACTTAAAACTTTTATTAATATCACAAATATATTTAAGGTGTGTCTCGGATTTCCACAGGAACACTGAATTATCTAGTTTGTTTATAATTCGAACATGGCAACATTTATATTTTTAAGTGATTAAAATGTAGATGGTGCCACATTAATTACCCTTAGTAGTTACTTATTTCTCTACCTCAGGCCTACTTTCGATAAGTGCCGCTAGATGGCACTACAATACGATCCACACGATCCACCACAGTATGGCGTCAGCTGAAACCATCAATTCATGTTAGTATTGAGCTAAACAAAAAAAGTTGGCTATGTCTATGAAAGTATATATTTTTGTTACGAAAAAGAAGTCCCTATCCAAATATGTCATAATATACAGGGCGTTCTATTTAAAAAATGTATTTTTATATTATACCCCATAATGCTACTGGTGTACAAAGTATATTTCATTAAAATTCATTTATACTCCCACAACTTTTATTTGAAACTTTCTTTCGTATCTGTATGCATAAGAGAAATAAAGGGATGGTCAAATTATAACCAATAACTCTGTACTAATTATTTTTGGACTCTCTATGATCCACCACACAGGAACTACTGGAACGCCCTGTATATTTTACAACACAATGCGTTAAATAAAATCAGTCTAAAAATGTTATGTTGTTTTATAGAAGAAAAAATGCAGTACTTGTTTATCGGTCCATATGTAACTCCTATCAAGTTAAAAGTTAGTACTTAAGGTCGGTACACACGTAACGGCCCCGTTTCCGATCCTGGTGTTAACTGAGTCTCGGCTCGTCCGTTTAAGACCCGTACCCATGAGTACAGTGTTGACCTTATCGGTTTCCTACTGCCGTTAGATACTTTAGTTTGTTTCAGTATATGTCCAGTTTACATTTTGAGATTGGAAGAGCCAGATAATTTGAAGCTCGTGTACGCCTGTTCCAGCGCGCGCCACTCCGACAACAAGCAGAAGATGAATTCGACTGCTTTAGAGTCTCCTGTATAAACAGTACATTATTTCTAATAATGAACCGAAGTTCGCCAGTCGGTACGGGCACGGTCCGGTTATGTGTGACCCTACCTTTAATGAAAAATTTCCAGGGCTCTATCATTATAAAATTCAATTAGAAAATGCGGAAGGAGAAGGTTTCAATTTTATATGAAAGACAGGATAAAACATTGGAACTTTAACGTGTATTCTATTAATTGAAAATAAATAAAAACATTTTTAGTACGTATAGCAAATATTTCAAAAAAAAACAGCAATTAAAGAAACAGTGCGGCGATGAATGAAAGAACAGCCAACAAAATACTAAAAACGGCAAATAAATCGTATGAAGTTAACTGGTGAACGCATGCAATACCAGAGGAACATGCAAATGCCATGACAGTAGGGTCACGGTACCAGGAAGCGCTCGGTTTCTTATCATCACCAAGAACGCTTCCATCGACATGTCTTGGTCTTAGATCATGCGAACTTCCCGGCAAACTATCGATATTGGTATATTTCATTACTAATTTCGAACTTTTAGGAAAATCCGATCGATTAACTTTATTCGATGTTTCTAAAACTAATTTCGGCGATTTTAAACTTTCCAACGAATCCAAATTCGTATTCGAATCGGCACTATCGGATTTGAAATAATCCCCGCACGAACAATTCGAATGGAACCCGGAACTGGTTTCGGAATCTTCTACTAAACTAAAATTAAATGGCTTCCTTAAAATAATATCACAGCTAGAGGTGAAAATCTGGCGGTTTTCTACTGGGTTAGTGTTAACAGAAAAGGCACATTCTTTATCTGGCAAAGCTACACACCGTTTCTCACCTGTAACCACGTCAGTTTTTAAATTATCGTTCGTATTTCTAGCGACGTCGTTGTCTCTTTTCATCGGGAAATTTATATCGTCCACTTGTTGTTTGAGTTCTTGAAAAGTTGCGATTATTTCGGCTTTTTGTTCTTCGAACGGCGAAAGGCTTTTACTGGTTTCAATTCCTTCATTATCCGATGTTAGATTTTCGTAATCGTGTTCAGATTCAACTTTGGCACATTCCTCCCCGTTCTCCTTAAACCTAGACATAACTAACGTAGCGGAATCTGCATTCGTAGGTTGTGAAACCAGCTGGTTAACTTCCTCCTCTTCGTTTTTTTCTACAGTTATACAACTCGCACTATCCACTACGTTTTCCAAAAGTTTTTTCGCCTGATTGGAAACAGCATCTATATCAGACAATCTTTTATTCAAAGAATTATCTAAATTTTCATCGCTAAGCTTCGTTAATTCTTTGGTTATACGTTCAGTAGTTTCTTTAGCTTCTTCAGCCAATGCGTTCAATAAATCATCCAAAGAAGACGATGTTGATTCGTCGTTAACAGATATTTTATCCTCTAAAGGTGATATGGGGATCGGTGTAGATTCTTTCGGCGATCTTCTTCGTTCGGGAGTTAAACCTCTAGGGGGTTTTGATATTAAAATATTTCCTAATCTTGGAGAAGTAGGTTGTACAATAGAATGTTTCAATCCGTTCAAAAAATTTGATCGACTTTCTTTATGAGCGTCGTTGAATTGTATATAATTTGCTTCGGTATCGCTCATAAAAGCTTTTTTCGTAGCAGTTATTTTATTTTCTTTTTCCTTCAAAACCCTCCTAGCTATTTCCATGGCGTCAGCTATGTCAGTCAAAGTCTTAAATTCATTTTCAACATCTTCACTATCACTTCTAAAAGTATCAACACCTTTACCCAGAATGCTTCCTATATTAGCAGACATAGATCGCTGAGCTCTTTTCTTCCTCAAGTAACTCAAAGACGTATCTGTATTGTTGTTGCAAAAATCTTCGTTCGAAAACGGAGGTAGCGCTGGACCTTTATTAGAGTCTTTACGCAAATTTCGAAACGCCAAATCATCCTTGACTACATCCGGTATTTTTTTATGTTTAAAAGAAGGTTTGTAAATAGTTTCAGGTTTAGCGTGAAGGTAATCACTGTTTGCTGCTGGAGTTATCGGTCCTAAAGGTATACCAAACGGTGGTTGAGGTTCAATTACTTTTAATAAATTATTTGTATGTTTAACGTTCCTATAAACAACGTCGTCTAGAGTAATATCCGGTTCGTTACTACTAGTTAGAGGTGGATCTAAAGGTTCTTGTTCTCTGGAAAAAACTGGTGACCGCATTAAATAGCTAACTTGGGACTTAACTGATTGCGGATCGTTTATAGTATTAGCTCGATCTTTATTTAATTTTCTAAACGCCATATCATCCAGTTTAAGATCGATTTTATTTTTCTTTGATAACCTTTTACGTCTTGGTGAATCTACTGTATCGAAGGGTTCGTAACTAAAACTGGAATCACTTAACGCTCCTCGAGATGTATAGCTCGGATACGACAGATCTTGTAATATTTTATACTGATTCTCTTTTTCTCGTTGTTCTGCTCTTTCAAGTAAATCTTCGTCTCCTAGCTTTAAGCTATTGTATATAGCTTCTAGCTCGTGAAGAGCTTCTTCTAAATTTGCTGATTTACGTTTTATATCTTCTTTACTGACTGTACCGATTGTATGTTCATCTTTTAACGGTATTTCTCTGACTTCAAATTTCGTTGGAGTCGGTGGACTAGGTTTCTTATTGGGTATTTCATTTTGTATAGAATTCGGATGGAAGACTTTGGTTTGTACTTGTGTATGACTAGTGAATATTTGCGGACTTTCCAAGCTAATATTCTTCGGTAACGATTTTTTAGGTAAAGAATTTTGTCGCTCGATTTCTTTCCAGAAATTTAAAGCTTTTTGACCACCTGCATTATTAGTTACTTCCATATCAGGTTTAATAAAAATAGGTTTTCGACTTCTTGGTTTCTTATCTGTTAAATAGTTAAATTCTTCTTTATTCATTTTCGCTTCTTCATTCTTCGTTAACGATTTCTGAGATCGATTGAATTCCGGTGTTGTAGATGAAGGTCTGTTCTGCAGTTGAACGCTAAGCGAATTTCTAACCAGCTGGTCTTCGGAAGTTGACCGAAAATTTGGATGTAGATTAAAAGAATTATATTTCCTATTATCGTTTTGGAATGAATTACTCAAAGGTTTCGTTTTTAAGTGTGCTGAATTGTCAAAATAAAACGTATTCGGTCTACCGGTTTCAAAATAATGCGACCCAAATGATCTACTTGGATCCCTAGGTGGCGGAGGTGGTGGATGTCGCATATTATTTATCTGAGAAGCATCTACAAGACTCAAGTTCCTATATCCCCGTTTAGGTCTCATAATGGGAAATTGCACGTGAAGTACGTCGCAAGATATACTTCGCTGTTCGGCAAAATACTTCTCCGGGAGCATCTTCTTGATGCTATTATTATAATCGTTCATAGATTGCGGAGGTTTATATGATGGGTTACTAGTAGAGTTACTAACGCGGAATCTACCGGGACTGGGAGGTATAGTAGACAGTCCAGAAATATTACTACTTTGAGAGTTTAAACTAGAAAATGATAATTTGTGGTTACTATCAGTTGGCGGAAGGATTTTTGGTACTAGCGGGCTTCTGCTGGGAGATCTAGTACTATCATCTGAATATTTCCAGTTTAATAGAGAGCTTTCTACGTCAGATTTAGACAGTCTTAAATAGTTATGTGGATTTTCGCCGTCGCGAGAATGTCGTTTCAAATATCTTTCAGTTCTAGCTGCCCTGGATCTTTTGTTAAATTGTTTTAGATTTTCCTCGCTACGTATTGGCATTGAAGAGTTGGAGTGTTGAGATTCTTCTTCGGAGCTGGTATTGTTTTTAGAGGAAGTTATTCTTGCTTCGGCTCTGGCTTTTGTTTGACCTCGTTTACTTTTTCTCACGCTATCCACGGAACCGGATACAAAATTGTTTTTAATCAGATCGTTATTTTTTTGAGAGGATTCTTGAGGGGGAATTTTTGGTAAAGCTCTACCGGCGTAATGTGAATATCCAGCAGTTGGATCGGATAATACACCAGGATCTTCACCGTAGTTATATCCATTGTAACTCAACGAATTACGGGAACCAGGATGGATTACGACGTGATCGAAAGGTATTGCTGGTTTAACTGTTCGTTTTTTCCGGGTTTCCGATTTCTTTTTTCTCCTACCTAGAAAGCCTTTTTTCTGAGCGTCATCTTCACTGCTACTTTCGCTTTCGTCTTTTTTCTTTCGTCGAAAGATGCTGCTTATCGACCATTTTTTATCTTTTTTGTTTGACTTTTCTGGAAAATCGTAGCTACATCCCAAAGTTCGTCTTTGGAGGCTTGGAGAATGGAAAGAATCAGGAAGATCTCTATAAACTGCTAAATCTTCGGCGCTGTTCATGTTGAGGAAGTCGTGAACATTTTTGTCGCGGATATTCGAGTATGAAGACCAAGTCCTTGGTCGACTGCTGACAGTCTGAAACAAAAGAAATGTATAATTAGATTTTATGTAATGGAAAACTTTGCTTCTTCTTATCAAAGGTAAAGATTATAATAGTATATTACACTCCGAGTTGGGGGAAGAGTTTCATTACTGTCGAGAGGTTAGCTATTATCTCGGGCCAGGTTTGTTTACTATTTTATTTACAACCATCATATAGGCCAGACCATAGGGGTAACAACTACAAGTATAAAAAAATCAATTTTTTTTTTCGAAATTCTTTAATATTTCGCGCTGGGAGGAACGTGAAGGAAAATTAAAAATACCACCGTGTAGGGGTAGTGTTTTGCAACAAAAAAGGTAAGTATCCTGCGTTTCTTTCGTCCGAGCAATGGTTTGTCCGGAAAAAATTCGGTAAACTAGGTATGTGTTCCGCATTCGCGCGACTCTATTTTCTGAAGCGCGGCGGAGTACATTATGATCTATTGTACTGGGTGTCCCAACCCCGCCCACCGCTAGAGGGCGTATTTGACACTAAAAATTTTAAAATGTAAAATTTTTCAAAATTTACTGAATTAAGGAGCATATTAAATATTATAATCAGATTCCTTGACAAATTCTGCATATTTTTGATATGACAAGCTTAAGTCTATATCTTCAAATGAGGGATGGGGGAGAGTGGGAACCTTGTTACGAAATAACGCCTGTAATTCCGGTTCTGCTGGACCGATTTTAATAAACTTGACGTTGTTTGAAAGAGCTTTTGTTGAACCATCGAAAATTTGTGAATGTGAAGCAATCTGATGTATAACATGGATGCTAGAGTGCGCTATTTTATTGTTTTTAAATATTGTGTTTTCTCGTAACAATTTCAAATGGAAACGTACAAATCGAAGTAGGTCTTTGAAAAGTAGACTTAATTAGTATTAAAACACTGCAAACCGCAAGGCGATATCTCTTTCCTATCCTGAGATATCGTAAAAAAACAGGTAAATGGCGGGAGTTGATCTTTCAACGTTTAGAAGGCTGGTGAAGTGAGTTGTGCTACATTTTTTCAATTATATGAGGATGTTTTATGTGTTTTCAAGCGATGTGTTAGTAAATAAAAATAAAATATTAATAAAAACCGATATTTTCCCAGCAACAACAAAATAAATACAGTTTAAAATATGAATTACGATCTAGGTCGCGCTGTATCAAACACCCAAACTTGGTTTAATGATAACTGATGTTTTCGTTTGTCCAGTGATAGCTACTTATATGTTTCTCATTCTTATTATACCGAAAATATCATTAAATCAAAGTTAACTTGTGAGAACATGACTAATGTATTCGCCGCCATTTTATTTTCAGTTTCAATTAAACTGTGTGGATATATTTTTAACTAACAACATGATAATAACCTAGGTGGGGCGAAGTAAAGGAATGTAGCAATAATAAAAATAATGGAAGGCCTGGCGAAAAAAAATCACGAGAAAACATTACGAGAGTTAATACATGTAAAGTCATTTTTCGTTTACTAACAGCGAAGGCCTTCGATCTGTCTTATTGATGTGATTATACTATTTTATATTGTACCCATATCACATGATCCTACACCAAAGTTTGAATGCTTAAGATTTCGATACCAGGTTGGATTTTTGCAACTGGCTCTCACATATAATACAAGACATTGAAGCTGCTGTTTTCTCTACCCGTCAGCGATTGATTTCATGCATTGAATATGATAGACGACATTTCGAACATCTAGGGCGGTACTAATTACATACCCAGTTATTTATTGAAGGTTCCAATTTTTTGATTCATCACATTATTATAAAATTCGTTCTCATTGCTAGTAGCGACAGCATTACATTTAGGTAATCTAGTGGAAATCATAACATTAGTATGATAACTGTTTAAATTACTGCAGACCAATGTAAGATCTTTTCATTTGGGCTAAATTGAATAATTTCTGTTAACGCGAACTAGCCTTCTAGCGTTTTTTCGTAACAAGGTTTCCACTCTCCCCACCCGTTATATGAAGAGATAGACTCAAAATTGTCAAATTAAAAATATGCAGAATTTGTCGAGGAATCTGATTATAATATTTAATATTATCCTTAATTAGGAATTTTTTTTTAAATTTTGCATTTTAAAATTTCAACTGTCAAATACGCCCTTTAGCGGTGGACCTACAATTCTGAAAATAATTTCTAGGCGTTTCTCGAGGCCACTTTTATCATAAATTTTTTTTTCCCGAAGCTGTTCTATAAACGGTTCCCGAGATATAGCCGAGAGCCATTCTTATTGGGGCAGTTATAATGTAGATATAAATAATTGTAATAGGGTGTTTTGAAGAGGGGAGTGTCGGCTTTAAGATGGCATTTTTTTGTCATAGCACATAATCATTTTTAGCAAATTACTCATATATAATATAAATATAATATTCCAATCAAAAACCAAGTATCTCAATAAAAAATATATTATATAATAAGGTGGCATTAAAACAATTTTCCGAAGGATGGAAACTGTTATTTAGGAGGTCTGTTCCATAAATAAAATTTGCGAATAATTAATTTTTTATAATTACGAAATACGTCACTTTTTATTATCTTGTAAATTTTAGCATACCTTTTTCCAATAAAAATATGTAAAAATTAATTTATCAACTCTTATTTATTATTATTTACAATCTTAACTCACCGAAAATTGAAAAACAATTCTGATATTGAATATTTATATTTTTTCCGCAATTCAGAAAGTAGGTCTTCCGCCGTGCTGCGGAGTCGCGCGGATGCAGAACACATACTTAGTTTACCGAATTTTTTCAGGTCAAACCATTGATCGGACGGAAAAAACGCAAGAGACCTTTTTTATTGCAAAACCCTTCCTCTACACGGTGGTATTTTTTATTCTTCTCCACCTTTCTCCCAACGTGAAATATCAATGAATTAAAAAAAGTCTTTATTTTTTTATAATTTGGGAAATCGATAGACTGGTAAACTTTTTTTTATATTAATCTTCATATTCCAAGGTACTTATAAAAAAAAATCAGCCTTATAGCTAATTACTTGTACTTTTGCTCTAAAATGACCCATACCGACCGGCCTACATATCCCGATCAAAATTAAGAAATCTTTTGTTTCGTTCTGAACACACCTAAAATATTACATTTAACAACTACTATCACCAATATAAATAAATGTCAGATAAAGTCGGATTGATATTAAGTTCGTAGATAATAAATCAATCAAAATGTCCTCCGATCCAGAAATTGGTATTATAATATTTATCAATGTGTTATATTTTTAAATATAAAAAATATTCATCTAAAATAGATTAACGATCACATTATTTTAGAGGGTAGGAAGTGAGGGCGGGAAGTAGAGGTGTGTAATATGAAACTTTCTAACCTTCAATGACGTGAGTAATGAGAGTATTACATATATGGTTGTGAATAATAAAAATTTTCAGTTTACTACTTGCTATCCGCGAAAGTTTGTACCAGAAAAACTAATAAATTGATTGAGTAATGAGTATTTCAAATAGTCACGCTCTCTCTTCCTTCTAAATACTTATACTCGGTTGCGTTCAATTCAAAACCTATTTATAGCTTATTAACACATTCCAAGTACTCAACAAGGGGTATACACGCCATATATTCAATAAACATACTTTTTATCAGATTAACATTACAGAAACTACTAGTTATTAGTCAAATTACATTTTTATAACTGCTGACATAACCTTTCCCACTTCCCAGTAAGATCCAATACTTTTACATTTATGATTGACAATACCATTTAGCGTAAAACTTAATATACATATATATTTTATATTAAAAGATTTAAATAAATAAATATATTAATAAAGCAAGAGTAAATGATAAAGAAGTATTGACAAAAGCTGGGAAAATGAAATTTCTCGTTTTAGAGTAAATTGGACGATATTTTATGGACACTACGTGTCTTTTAGGTTGGCCTAGTTTTCTTAAGTAGGTACTTCAATAATTAAAGTAGAGCACAGGCACGCTTTTAGACATTCCAGCGCGTGTACAAAACATTCAACGACGTACAAACATTCATGGCTTAATCTCGATAACTGACCACCTATGTGCTGTCTGCTTTTTTGATTTCTTAAAATAACAGCAATAATAAATATGTATAACACCCTGTACATTGCATCATCACAATATCTTTGGCAGATGAGTTCTATTAGGTATTGCAATTAACGATTCAATTAATTTACCAATTGTACTTTTCACAACTGTAGTTTTAAATAAAAATGAATACTATTTGATTAAAACTAATAAAGTTTGTATTGAAAATTATTAAATATCAGATAGGCAATCAATTTTTTGAAAGCTACAAAGTAAAAAATTATCTTATTGAATACTCCTCGGGTCTTTCGGGTCTTGATAAATACTCAAAATTTTGTCGTAGAGAATCCTTCAAGCGTGTTGCTCAAAGATAATATCAAGCAACACGCTTTCAGTATTCTCTGTGACAAAATTATCTCGGTATTATCAAGATCCTAGGGGTATTACTACTGAAAATTTTTTGACTGTTCCAAAAACCAATCAAATTTCCTCATTTTTTATCACATGGACAATTTCACCCAATCATGTCAACATTACACTGATAACAGACCATGGGCTATTTTCACGTTGCTATGGAGACATATTGATTTATTTAGATTTTGAAGTTTCAAGTATTTCATATTTCGAAATGTCATTTGGTTATGATACTATAAATTAGCAAAAAATTTTCTATCCGAATAACCCTCGGACATTGATAAATGCTCAAAAATTTTATGACAACTTTCTCAAGCTTGTTGCTTGTAGGCAACAGACCTCCGCCTACGGCGTCTGTCTGTTTCCAAGCAACAAGCTTTCGAAATCTGTCATAAAATTTTTTCGAACAATTATCAATGTCCTTGGGTTATTACTACTGATAATTTTTTACTGAATATAGTAACCAATCAAATAACTTAATTTCAAGTCATGTGTCAAATTTCATCCAATCACCGCTGTATTACAGCGATAATACCCTACATGTGGTGTTTTCAGTTTGGTGTTTATTTTTTATATCTTCTGTAAGTTCCTTGTGGCATAACTTATTCTTTTTTCTCTTATTCTTTTGGTTATCAAACCACAATAATGTTTTTTATTTTTTATTTCGACGTTTCGGTAGCGTTCCGGCTCCAGCGTCAAGATTAACTAGTAATAAAATTAATAAAATAATTTTTCGTCCCTATTTGACACAACGAAAAAATATGACAACTAGACAATCAATAATATTTTGAAGTTCAAGACTACAAAACTTTGTTGTCAAATTAATTAAATGTCAAACTGACAACTGGATTAAAAATGTCGCGAAGATTTGGTATTGCATCTAACGACTCAATTAATTTACCAATTGTACTTTCCACAACTGTAGTTTCAAATAAAAATTAAAAATATTTGATTAAAACTAATAAAGTTGGTATTGAAAATTATTAAACGTCAGATTGACAATCAATTTTTTGATATCTACAAAGTAAAAAATTATCCTATCGAATACTCCTCGGGTCTTGATAAATACTAAAATTTTGTCAGAGAGAATGCTTCAAGCGTGTGGTTCAAAGATAATCAAACAACACGCTTTCAGCATTCTCTATGACAAAATTATCTCGGTATTATCAAGACCCTAGGGGTATTACTACTGAAAATACAATTCAAATGTGACAATTTGTACATAGTTTGCCAACTGTGTAGTACATTCAATAGCCTTTTTGGTGTGCGTCATCGTCTGTGACGTATATCCGGGTTTTTGGTATGTCGTTTTTTTTATTTGCTATTTTGACATATAGCTAACCTTAAATTTGATAAATAAAATCATCAGGATCGTATTCAGCCAAATTCGAAGAGGTTATGAAATTGATAATGACCAGCTTCTTTTTCTAACTGGAAATATTTTCATGATGTTTTTCCGAGTAACTACACATTATTTTTGTATTATTCAAATAAATATAACAATAAGATTAATATTCACTTTTCATAAATAATAATTGACCGTAAACAACAAAGTACAGACGAGAACTGTCAAACGGGACATTAGAAAAAGACGCAAGACACATTGCCGGTACGATACGTCTGCATCCTATTTTGAACGCTGTAATTTCTCATAAAAATACGTGAGCTCCTGAGTTGGCATCATTGTATCCTCCTCCAAATTTCCAAGCTTTACAATCCATCGTAAATGTGAGCGCATTGACTCTTAAATAATGTATCTTGTGAAATGAAATTCTTAATAATCAATGTTTAAAAACATTCTATTCAACGCTCAACTTTTCAAGACTTGATTTGAATCTCGATACTTGCAAAAGCATTCTTCCTGGCAGTTATATAAATCATCAGATAATGAGATCATTTGTAATTAGAATCAAAAATTCAAGTCATTGTATTCCTTACCATTCATTCATTTCATAGAGATTCAGTCAGTAGAAAGTAAGTCGTATGTAAACTAAACGTAACGCATTTTTTCATAAAGAAAATAGGTTAATCACCTCGTATTATACATGCAATAGTTTTAGATGAATATATTAATTGTTCAATTAATATTAACATCATTTCGTGATTGCGTAAGAATCTAACAAACACCTGAGAACAACAACTACCAGTAGATTCCCATCTCACATTTTTTTTTCTTACAAGATGTAAACAACATAATGACCGGCGTTTCTTATCTAACAAGCTTTTTCAATGTATCATTACAGACTGTTTTTAATAGTATATTACGTAACAAGAGTTGTAAGTAACCCATTACGCACGAAATAGAAAAGTTTATGCACGAAGCCGCACAGCGGCAAGTGCATAAATTTCATGAGTGCGTAATGGGACTACAACTCGTGTAACGTACTATACTTTTTCTACGCCCATCTATTTTCTTCTGAGTGGTCATAATTTCATCTTTTTTACTACTAACAGACATATTCGTAGGTAAAGTTGAGAAAATGTCCGGATACTATATTTTGTTACAAAAATTGACAGCATAAATGAGATAACGCTTATTTTCATATCAAGAAAACGCGTATTATTGGAACTTTAGTTCTTTACGTCAGGTTAGGTTTGAGCGACCGGGGGTCGCGACGCAAAAGATCTGACCGTTACGTTACGTTATGTTACTTTACTTCGTTATGTGCCTTGCTTGCGTGCGTGTGCTATCTCCTCTCGTTTACGAAGCAGCGATTCATATGCTTCGGCCGGGAATCGAACCCGGGCCGTCCGCGTGGAAGGCTAGCATTCTACCACTGAACCACCGATGCTACATTAAAATTCTATGCAAAGCTGGTATTCGCAGTGCTGGTGATACACTTGAATTTATTCGGATACATTTTTTACTATTATTTCCATAATTTTTTTTGCGCGATTGATCTTTTTTGTTTATTTACAGCATCGGTTGTCAGGACGGTAGGTTGTATTTACTGGTTTCTAAGTTTAACACGTCGGTAAGTGATTTACTTACCGTTCAGACGTCGCAAAGTAATAAATAGCATAAAAACAATTTCACCAAAATGCTAAATATATTTTAAACTGATCGAGAAGTATAAATGTCACTTTTGACATTTCGTTCATTTCGAAGAAATTTAAATTATTTTATTCGGAATTTATTTCAATA